>PEDP01000073.1:0-46108 GCA_002918395.1 Erysiphe pulchra
TTAGTTTTTTCCAGTGTTGCCTAGGACAACAATCAGAACTGGACAGTTTATCAGAACAATCAGAACCTGTTTATTTGCGAACAAATCTGTAGTGAAATCATTCTGACTGCCAAATAAATTGAAGTTCTAGCGCTTACTGACAGACACTAAATAGTGAATTTTGAGAAAAAGCTGCATACATACGGTATAATAAGTTGAATCTAAGCAAGTCCTTAGCGCTGTAACGGATCACATATAAAAGCAACGAGCATTTGTATATAGGATGGCAAGTTTATACTCTTTCTATAGAGAACTAAATCTGTCCTCGTCAAAAGCATCTTATTCATATACTAGAGCATTCAGACTCTTCTTCTACCAAACATTAGATGACGTAGTTATCTCAAAACATAAAATTAAGGCTGTATTGAAGATATCTTTATCTTCTCCGTCAGTATTGTATTTATATCTCCTTAACTAACGATATTACTATCATGAGTGTAGATATGTGGAGACATCATCATTTTCATCGTGAGGCTCCTTACTATGATAATTCTATTTTTAGATTTAATTGCATTTCCTCTAGTGGCAAGCATATGCGCATATGCTATATGCTACTTGAACTAACTGGCTTACTAACCGTTACAAGCGCGCAAGATGACACTTTATTCTTGATTGCGATATATTAAGGGTCCTCAAATATCTCTTTTGTCGCCTTGCTTAACTCTCTAGTTAAATTCTCTTGCTTAACTTTATACTTTACTTACGTCAGTTTTATGCACGATTTGTAATCCATTTCCTCACCAAAATCCCCAAGCTCAACTCAAGATCAGATATTTATCGCCATATTTTTATCAAATTTTACTCAATTAAATTACATTAAATTGAAATAGCTATCGCATTTGTTTTCAAATATACTAGTCAATTTTTTAGGAAAAGAAATGTTGATGAAAGAAAATTACAGATTTTTCTAGTATGTTGAAGTGAGTTGAAAAATCACCTATTTTTATTTTCCTCATAACTTCATCTTTTCTGCATTTATTTTTATGAAAAAAGTGACATTAAATTAAGATTTAAAGACTGAGTAATTTTCTTCTGGGATTTTGAGAATGTTATTTTACTATTTAGAAGATCATATTGGGCTTCGAATCTGAATGTTCGTAAATGATGAGCTTTTCGTGAGGAATTAGATTACCAATCGTGCATAAAATTCACGTGGGAAAAGTTTATGAATGTTAAGCAAGAAAGTTAACTAAAAAGTTAAGCATCCCTTCATTAAGTGCGAGGCTCTATTATTAGGGGACGAGACAAGATGCATTATTGAGCATCGTATCAATTATAAAGGTGAACAGCATCTTACTCAGTAAGCTATAGGATTATAAAATATTTCGATTACCAAACGTTAGAGGGGGCAATTTATTTTCATTTTTTTAGTTGATTTCTATATATACAATTGACAACGAAAGGTGAATAATGAATTTACATATTCGTATCACTTTAATTGGCGATAAGCTACCTGAGCAGCGAGCTCTCTTGCATAGTCCAGCTGATATGCTTCAGGACCTGTGAAAGAATCACCGTTAACTGTTACTATAACGTAAAACCCAGTGTTACCTTTTATGTTCTCGTACTCTGGCTTGCTCCATCCCTTAGCAACGCAAAGAACTAATGTGTTTCAAGAAAACAAATGGTTAGCTTTAAAAACAAAGTTTTTTCTTCAAGAAGTGAAAGACTTATACTGATAAATTAAGAAAGTGAGGATCAAATCCCTGCAAAGGCCTTAACGAGTGAAATCCCAATGCTCGTTGATGCCACCGTTGAATATAGAGAGAAATAAAAGATAATGCAGAAAAGAAATAAGTGAAGATTCAAAGATTTGAGTTCTCCAGGTAGTAAATATGTAATCGTAGGGGCCAACGTACCACGAAGAAGCATTTGGTTCATTCCAGTCATTGCTAGAACCCTCCCCCTCCAAAACGAATGACAGTATTGACAGGATAAATGTTATTTTTGAGCTCAAATAACGGGAGAATTATCTTTAAAGCCACGATGGAATTAATGAATGTTGCTCACAGAGAATTGTAGATTGATGGACTTTCACAGTGAAGTTTACTGGATAGTAAGGATGAAGTAATATCTAATCAGAGAACTGCTTAGATGAACCAACAAATGATATGGTTCACTGAAGAATGATGAATGGACAAGTAAGTGCGCAATCAGAAATCGCTTCTTTATGGTTTTGATAAAGGGACAGAGGTGTATTCGATGAGGGAACAGAAATATATGTGTACAATGGCAATCTGCAGCCAGTCGTTATATAAAGGGAGGGGCCCAATCTTTGTCCTGATCATTTCATTTCCAATTCTCTCATCGCCAGGATTCTCCTTTCAATCAATTCGCCGCTCACTTGCTCACTTTTTATTTGCGCAAGAGTGATATCATTTATGATACGTGGAAATATAAAATGATCCATGACAAACAAGTGAACATATAGAGCAAAGCCCAACGGGACGAAACGAACTACTCATTGAGCAGCGTAAATAAATGTAAGCAAGTAAGTGACTGTCTCCTGGACAGCTCATCTTACACTGTTGTCTTTTTAATCGTCAATCTCTTTCTTCAATCGCACAACCAGCCCCATGTGGGTGCCTGGTTGGATGACGTTGGTTTGTTGTGTCTGTCTGCGGCAGCGTCGACGCGGGTAGAAAAACATAAACATTTGACAAAGAGACGTCCTGAGCATGTGACTGGCTGTTGGATGTATCAATGTATCATGTATCTAAGATTAGTGAATGCATAATACATAGATGCACAATTTCCCGTACCTTGCAGAAAGGAGCGAGTAACAAGCATGCTCGCTTCCCACAGAAACTTTATTTACTTAATTATCTAGCACCCGTGAGACTAATTACTGTCCATCCCTTGATTCTCAAAAAAAATGTCATCTCTACCCCAAATCATTTGGGTGCACCGAAAGTTCCTCCGTAAAAATTATCTGGTAAGTCTCAAGCACTAGGCCCTGGGGTGTAAATAAACATGAGTTATCAACCTCTAACGCAGGGTCCGAAAGCATGTACTTTATTTAAAAAAAGAAAAAAAAAAGTTAATACCTCCTATATTTTACACCTCAGAAATGGGCATTTTATCTTCTAGTTACAATCAGCCTTATCGGGTAATAATCATGTGAATGTAATCGATGCCTAAAAGCTGGTCATGAGTGCAAAACTACAAACAACATAACATAAACATTTCATTCTGATGGCGTTTTTACCAAATCGGTTTATTTCCCAGGCTTGAAGAGCTAATGAATATTCTACATTCTCTTAAAGAGGCGCTATCTCTATTTGGAATACAATAGATCTATCGATCCCGGTATCAATCCGACAGATCCCAACCAATATATTCTCGTGATAAATGAAATTGTAGGTACATAGAAAAGGCACGTTTGAATAGCTTAAATTAAGTATGAGGTTAGGGGTTAACTTGTCCTGTATTCTCATGTTATTTAGTTTCAAATAACATAGTTGTATGATACAGATATAAAGGAAATCTTAGAATTGAATCTTCAAATTTTCCAACTCGCCTCTTTTTCTAATTTTGAAGAATATAAGCTAAATTTCTCTAGCTACCTCCTGGTATCGATGGGCGTCAAGTCCTACTTTGCACCTCCATGTGGTGGTGCCTAGGAACCCTTTCTCACGATAGAAAGGAGCCGAGCAGAGAGGCAATCATCCTACCCTTCAGGATTCACATTCAATCTCGCGGGACTCTGTCGGCTTCGTCTCTACATCACAACCCCTTATCACCCATCACCCTCTCTATGAAGCATCCCCACCACTGTCCCAGGAAGTCAGAGTGAAGGGCTCTGCACTTCCAAATACACAATCCAAATGAAAATAAGCTGGTGGCGTAAGTGGTCAGGTTCTGGTTGGACTTTCTAGGAGTGACAGGTTGGATTCCTGTATGGCTTATTGGAGGGGGACTGCGGCTGCTCGTCGAAAAAGAGTACAGGAGGAATGGCTGAATTTTTCTCCTTAGGTTTTCCCTAAGTCTGTGGCCTTTTGGGTCATAGTGAATACGTTCCTGCCGATTCGACCTTATGTAACTAGTATCTGGATGGTGTATGGGGAGAAATTAGGCACCGGGTGGGCATTGCTGTAGTTTAGAGGACCATGTATTCTAGATGTCTTCCATACGTGTCATGTGCAATGTACGCTGCTAGAGCCGACACGATAAAATATAAACTAAACTAAACTACTGATATCGATCACCCACAACTGTATGTACACATACAATAATACAATTTATACTTATTCAATTTTTATATACTTATTTATAATACAAATCTTTTCACGTGATTCTAAAAAACAGTGTCTTTTTATCACTGTCAATACACAGTAATTTTTTTACAATACTTATCCTAATGACGAGTTAAAGAGAAGACGCGGCCACTCGAGCATTTGCATGTTTTTCTCGACAAGCGCTTAAAATTAAAACACCAAATAAGACTCATTTAGAAATCCCACATTTTTTTTGGTTCTTTTCTACTCCTTGAGTCTTTCCTTCGTAGTTTATATGTTGCACTTGAGCTTCAATTTTGTGCAACTCTCGTCTATTTCCACCTCCTGCACGAGGAAGAATGTTACTATTATATCGCACGTACAAAGTTTAGAAATTTCGAGTGAGCTTGTTGCTTCCCAAATAGCGGAACTGAATAGAATTTTTTAGACTATCATGACCTAATCATTTATATTCTTCACCTCAAAGTAAAGCGTACCATATTATCATATCAATTTCTCTCGTTGTTATCATTCAGTTTGAACTATCTTTTCTTGTTTTTAATTTCAGCATTTCAGCATCTCAGCTCATTCAAACATAAAACTATTTACTCATAATGCACACAAGCCATAGAACGGCTCTAGCGCGTGAGTTGAACTCCCCCTATTCCCTATTCCCCGCCAAAAACATCTACAACCGAATTCCACTCGCTTAATACGCGAGAAAAGAAGAGGGGATAGGAGAGTGTGTGTTTGTTGAATTGATTACTTTTAAAACATTTCATTAATGTTGAAGAAAAAATATTTTGAAAGAATAATTTTGACAAACGATTTATTTTTTTCTAATTTTTGAAAAACAACAGAATTATGTGACCAAAGAGGATGGCACCGTCCAAGATACGAAACAATGGAGTTGGTGAACGGTACTTTTATTTGTACTGTCACGTTGCGTGGTAGAGACGTTCACATCGGTTTAGCAACGATCTCAGCTCATTTAGCAGAGGAAGACGCAGCTGCTACAGCATATCGGTTTATGGCTTAAGGAAAAAACGCTTTAAAGCACACACCCAAATATTTATAAGTCTAATTTTTCATCACTGGACTTGTCATTACATTGTCTTTGTTACTCTCCTACGGCGAAAATCTGTTGTTCGTGTTTTCGAAGATTTCAAATTTTCTACCCATCTTTTCTACAGGTGGATTACTCAGTTGTAGTTTTAAGCTAATATGATTCATTTTTCTACTGATAGATAGTAATTATAAAAAGTAATTCAAAGTATATAATTTAGTGATAGTTGGGAATTCTTAAAAGAATTAATTGAAAAGTGCTACTGTTTGAACAATGAATTTTATTTTGTTACGACTAGTCTGTAGCGCGTCTACATCTATAAATAGATAGTTCAATATTCAGAATAGAGAAGAGAACGATCCAACAACACAACTGCGGAACGTAATATAGAGATTACATATTTCGAACTCGGTTAAAGTATCCCGACAGCTGCCGAACTGCGTGCAACGACGTGAACCTTGAACCTCCTATTCTTGAGCTCGCTTGATTTATGCACCCAAAGTTATGCAATACAAGTTCATTGATGATTACCTAATCATCGATAGAAATGGATGTTGAGCAAACATTGCCATTACAAAAGAGATTAACGGTTTCCATGGCAAATTTGCTATTGCTGTGCGACTAGACTCTTTCTTTATTAGAGAAACAGCTAGTAAATAGGGCCTCTCAGACTTAGAATTAACGATTTGTATGGAGCGTTTCTGTGTGAGAATTTATACTTTCCGGGTGATGCTTAATCAGCAAAAACCACATCAAAATCTACAAATTCTTAACTTCTCCAGACTTATAGTCCCATCTTTCTTTCAATATTGGTTCAATAATTATAATAAAATGAAAGTAAATGTCACTTTCAATTTTGAATAAAATTATTAATTTTTAGCAAAAATGTATGTTGAAAAATGGTAATTACAGGGCTGCAAATCTTTCGAAGTAATATTTAAAGATCACTTCATTTTACTTAACCGGCCCTCACTCCCAAGATTCTCATTTTTCGCTGAAAAAATTATGGGAAATTTAGATTTGATTAAATAATACTTTCAGGAATTATAAAATGAAGATATTGATAAATGAAGATTGCGTTGGGCTTCAAAGCCGATCATAACAGAATTCTAGAGTTTTTAGTGGGTCTTTTGATTATTCAGCGCCGCGGGGAAGGTCAAAATTCTCACACAGAAACGCTCCATACAAATCGTTAATTCTAAGTCTGAGAGGCCCTAATAAAGATCAGAGCATGTACACAGACATATTCTATAAATATTGACAAAACCATTTAATTTCGAACTGAAGTTGGTTCATTCAGACATCTGGGCCAATGTAAGAGTCATGGGAATTCTACAAAGCAATTATTTCGGCTTGTTCACTGACTTTGCTTTTCACGAGAGCGAGAGATACTTCTTAAAAAGTACGAACGCAAGTACCAATAGAATTTAAGTCTTACAAAGGAATAAAAGAGCTCGAATGTAAACTAAAAATTGGAGGAGCTGAGAATAAAACTATTGATTTTGGCGGTATAACGCGGTAAATTAGTACTCCGTACACTCAGCATTAGAATGGAAGGGGCCGAACGATTGAATCGAACATTAGTAACGATTACCAGATGTATGTTGATGCATTCTGAGCTTGCTCTTCGTTTTTGGGACGTAGTAATTGCAGCGTCTTACATTCACAATAGATTACCGCTTTATTCTAAAAGGACTTTGTTTAAAGATGTGAATAGTCATCCTCCTGCAACATCTCCAATGAAAGTATGGGGATGTGTATGTTAGGTATCAATTGACAAAAATGATCCTCATGGGAACAAACTATCGCCAATGTCATTGAAAGGCAAATTTTTTGGATATTGTAAATCATCTACCCAGTATCGTGTGTATTTTCTATCTAGAGCTGGTTTTGAGAAGGTTGTATCTTCCCGAACAGTTGCTTCAATCAGATGAAAAAAAGCTTGAGGGCGGTATTGCAGTTGAGTCCAATAGCAATGAAAGTCATTAGTGCGGGGAGTGTGTTACAATTATGAATGAAGAAGTAGTGCAATGATGCTGACTTTGCGAGGAGAATGTTATAATTGATAATGTATTTGTATTTGGGTTTAAATATATAAAACAAATGTATATAGAAAGTATGTATATGGTACAATGAAGGTAGAAATCGCTAACTATATACATGTCCTGTTTACTCTACAGATATGCCTACTCAGTGTCCAGAGTGTTCTTTCACCGCATATAAACCTCATTTACTCCTTGAGTAACTATTCATTAGACGACTCGAGATTTGCTCATCCTTCAATATTAAATTGTAATATTGATTAATGAGACAGGCCTGTAAAGCCCTATCTTTATTTCAGACTAAAATCATGCTGTCACTGTCGAGGTATCCCTGCTTAACTTCATGGCATATTATCTAATTTCGCTATGCACAACAGAGTGTAAGTCTAAATGATATTCAGGACTAAAGTACGGGTTAGATATGTAAATAATTATATCCTATTAACATGTAAATTACTGTAAACAACTTTGCACAACCGCTTCATTGTTGGGTGTGCGCCGACTAATTGTATACACAAACTAAAACTTGAGCGAAATTTCGGCCATGGTATCCCCATTCGGATGGTCGTGGCAATTCTTGATCAAGAGTAATCCTAGTTCAGAGTTGTTTGTGATAGAGATTAGATTATCCTAATACAATCAATTGTTTTTTATACTGCAGCGTAATAAATCTAGATGTTTGGAGTGGTGTGGTCCTGATTTCTGTAGTATTTTCAGATCATTTTGAATTTCTGTATCGTCTCGATAATCTTGGACTTATAAGCTCTCAATTTCTTCGGATATCGCAGTTTGAGAACAGGAGCCTGGGTAAATACATTTTTAATAAAGAGAAAGCTTCCATACACTTTAGAGACCAGTTCCAGGGAGTGACTTTCCTGGTCAATTCAGTAAGGGGCCTTGCTAATGCGAGAATTCTTTTACAAAGTGCCGATAGAAGTTCGAGAAACTTCAAAAGGCTGACATCTTTGATGCATGTTGGGGTTTTCACACATTTAACTTTGGCTGGATCCATTTTAATGCCTTTACGAGAAAAATTGCAATGGACATAAGACACTGAAAAGAAGTAGAATGAATATCGTATGGTTAGTTGACAAAGTATTCTTGAACTCAATTTAGGGCCTCTTTTTAAATACTAAATAATGTTAACAGTGTATTCAGACATTGAAAACAGAAGTTATAGACTTATAATAGTAAAAAAAATATGTTGAAAAAACTAAAACACCAAAGTAATGCCTATCGACTCCTTATTAACCCCAACTCGTGAGAAACAAGCCCTTAAACTCTTCATTACCGATCCATGTTAAATCGATGACTAGTCTTATTTTATGAGACTACTTAATCAGATATGCTCCGAATAAAATTTGATCAGATTATAAAATAAGTTTGTGATTTCGATTATTCATCATTCATTAATGGATAAAACATACAAGCTTGTTTGGCTGCGCTTTCTTTTGCAGATTCGGCATTGGTGCATGGTTTACCTATAAATCTTCGACCATTCACACTTAATCTACACATAAGAAACCACATATTCCATACCTCCAATTTGTATGTTGGTCGGGGCCAATCTTTGCAAATACAGAATCCTATTAAAAATTAGTTCGAGTTTCATAATCCAAATTTGAAGTTGATAAGAAGTTGTCTTAAAAAATTTAATATCGAACATCACAGCAAGTCCCATAATTGAATTTTTTGAATCTTGTATTTTCATCTCGAATAGGGAGTTTGCATTACTTTTTGAGTTTTTCTCCTCAAAGACAGATCTTCGATTCACCAAAAACAAATTGAGCAAATTCTGTCTCTTCATCGAGATTTAATATAAAATCAACTTACTATCAAGACGCCCCTGGTAGCCACTAGCCATTTAAAGGATCACTTCGGGAGCTATTACTAGACAATTGCTTATGACTAGGGACCAATTTCTATCCATGAATTTTCGAATGAGGAGTATTTGAAGTCAAGATTACTTTCCGTGGATATTAATAATGCTTAAAATTGAATGCTAATCAATAGAATTCATTCAGTATGGAATGTTTTGCAAGGTAACACTTTCGATCTAGTGCCTCTTCTTGAAGAAGGGCAGTCATTATCTCTTTTACGACTTTCGGATAGTTTAATTATGTAGGCTTCTTTAACCTTAAAGATTAGCTTTTTTCTGTTTGTCTGCAGTTTGACATCCAGGATTGCCGATACAAGATATCTACTATGAGTGATACAAACGTTATTCTGCATTTAAATATTTGATTAAGCACAGTTAACTCTATTTGTCATAACAGTAGGCTAATTTTCGTTGGTCAAGCGTTCCAAATAGCATTCTCTTAAAGATGGATCCAAGGATAATGGGTACTTGAGGAGTCAGGGTAGACTCTCGAAACAGTAGTAAAGTCTACGTTTGAATATGACTTTATATCTCCATCCTGGATCAGCATAACTATTGTCTTGCCATATGATGAGTGAAGGAGCTAATTTGCGGAGTCACAGCAAGCTCGATCTAAATTTCCGGAAGAAAATACCGATCTTGATGATCGGGGTGACCAAGTTGCTGGGACTTTGGTGAGAAAGACAAAAGGTTTTTGTGAAAGGTTTAATTCTGTCTCACACCATGCACGATGCAGCTTATTATTAAATGCAAGATTCTCAAACTCGTAGCCATTAAGCGGATTAAGACTGTAATAATAACAACAACTATGTCTTATGGTGCCTAGTACGAAGCTTAAATTTCAATCCTTTAGGAATCCTTTAAAGACATAGTATGAATGCTTCTTCTCTGCATGACTTCCTTGGGTGCCACCACGCGGAGATGCAGAATTGGGATATAACCACGGATAATTTGTCTGCTGTCAAACATAGACCAAGATCACAATCTGGCAGAGCCAACAAAATAAATGTTAGTCGAAGACGGCAAGAAACGGTTAAAATAGCAAGAGGTAAAAATACGAATTCGGGTTTCAAAATAAATGATTCATTGCTTCATTATTTCAAAGGAATGATAATCTGATTACATTTAATCAACGAATTTAATAAACACATACACCTGGGCTCTCGCTTCTCGCTTAGCTAAACTCTTGCCTCAGTTTCTATTTGTAGATGCTTCTACGGGGTACAATCGCTTTTCCTCCACGATTGGTCGCCCCTCATCCTATTATGCAGACATAACCACCAACCTGCAAACATCCGGGTTTGTTGGATCCGAACCCACCAGCAAATGAGCTCTCCATTTGAAGTGCTGTCATCATTATCCTTTACAAAGAGGTGAAACAATCTAGCGTCAAACATACTTGATATAGCCAATTATTTCGCCTGACCAACAGATGGTAACAAATCTTTCACTCTGGATTATTTATTTCTATACTCAGCTTTTGGCATATAATGGTTTTGATTTTTCTTGTGTCTGTATCTAGACATTTGACAATATCTTGATCCCTTTCCTAATTATTCGATATGAAAAAAAAAATCTATCCAAAATTAGAAAATGCATTTGTCATTTATGGCGGACGAAATCAGTTTTACCATCATTGGTTCTTATCTTTCGTAGTGTTCAATCAAAGTATCCAATTAAGTGATTTTTTCCAAAAAAATGTCAATTAGCTCGTTCAACAAATTCACTAAGATACTACTATTTGTACCTTGCCAACTGCCTCGTAGTTGATGATTTTTGCTGCTCTACATTATTTTCTAGTGTTCCAAATATATTTCAATATATTGTTTTCGTGGACCGGCACAGAGAGAGAATTTAGTTGCTAGTTTTTGAATGGCTGGTAAATATCAAATTCGTCTTGAGAGTACGTCAACATAAGAGTCTTAATAAAGGAATCTTTTTAATTTTCTAATTTTTTGTAATTTTTTTTGGGCTCTAGTGGCATGGACGATAATTCTGAAGTCGAGATAACAAAATATGTCATGAGTATTCTGTGCAAAATCATCTTGTAAAAAAATAATTTAACTCTGAAACTCAGTTACCATATCTACCATATTTATTGTGTTAATATCATTTAATTCCTTAATTTCGAATTTTAGCTAACTCCAAGGTAGATCTCTGCATTCGACATGGATGGCGACAACCAATTTTTGTTGTTAAAAGATTGAGGACCATGTTTAAATGTACCGTGACAGTTGATGGTAAAGATTTTCTAAGTTTGGAAGACTACTGTGAAGAAGTAGCCAAAGAAGATGCTGCGAAACAAGCTTACAACTATCTTAACGACTCATCACTAGATACCTATTTCCAGTGATGGCGACGCTAGTAGCAAGTAGCAAGCAATTTGTAGTACTCAGTTAATTAAACAGTGCCTACAGATTGAGATAATTCCGAATGAGCTAAGACAAAGGACATCTAAGACAAATATTAAAGTATTTTAGTTTGATTCGGATTCAAACACGTTAAAATAGTAAGGCAAATTGAGGGGTTTGTGAATGTTTTTTCTTACAATTCATGTCATGACAATTATGTATTTCTACGAAGAAAGATGTTTGATACCCCGTTCTCAGATTTACTCTTCTAATTGGATTATACTTGAAATTCTCGAGTTTTATTCTTACCTTGTTTCTACAGTTATCATTGCATTCATAAACTTTCATTTTAATCCGAAAATTTGAATAAAAACTAATTTTTCAAATCTGAATTTTGCACATTTTTTTCCTGTCAAAAGAGAGTATCTGGGGAGTTAGAGCTGGTAAAACAAAATGAAGTGATCTTTAAATATTACATAGATGGATTTATAGGCCTGCAAGTACCATTTTCAACATATTTGCATACAGAAAAACTAAGTCTGATGGCCCAAAATTGAGTGCGATATTTATTTTTATTTAAAGAAAAAAATGAACAAATACTGAAAGAAATATGGGACTAAGAATTTAGGGATGTTGTGAATCTGAAGATTTTGATGTGGCTTTTTCTGATTAATGATCACGTGAAAGTATAAATTTTCACATAAATTTGTGTAAAAATGAAAATCTAAGTCTAACTGGCCAGATTAGAATCAGTTGAAGTAGAGGTGGTGGCAATCTTAAAGAAGGTTGTAGAGGAAGTGGTGATGGTGATACTTCGAAGTTATTTTAGTTGCGACGATATCGTCGAATATCACGAAGCGAGGGAGCGTATCTCTATCTCTCGTTGGATTTCAAAAAATACGTGGTGACATCAACACGCAGAAATCTCGCTTATTTTCTCCAACATTGGAAAAAGAAGCGAGTTGGAAGATCCGTCAGTTCAATCTTGAACCTTATTATTGAAGTACGGAGATGTTCAACAGAAGTGTATAGTGAGGTAGTAAATCCTCAACACGCCTTAAAATATTTCACTCTTTGTGAAAAACTATCAGTCAATGATACATCTTTATATACATACATATATTCAAATAATTGATACTTTCTCCCTATTACTTATATAACCTTGCATTCATAAGATTAATACCTACTTATTAAATGCGCACTCGGTTGGTAAGTGTATTACTAAAAATTAAACTCTGGTAGATATTGGAGAGTTGGATCCTTTATGGCGACAGGTACACAGACTGAGTTAATTGAGGAGTCCGTATGTCTCAGAAAACGACTCTACTTGGAAGCTGCAACTCCATTAACACTCGAGACCAATATATTTCTTGGTCAACAGAGCTCTGAAGTTCTCAAGATTCCAAGCCTCTTAGTCCCAGAAAAGTTCGACAGTACAAGATTGAAGTTTGACACATTTACTACCATCCTTCAATAAAAACTTCGATCTGATTCACAATCACTTAAGACAGAAGAATCCCAAATCTTCTATGCAGGAACTTACCTCATCGATAATGTATACATTTGGTTCAAGCCTCATATAAATTTATCGACGAGTGAAGTATCATTTGTAACATGCGTCATTTACAGAGGCTCTTGGTGCCGCATTTGATGACCTAGGTACAGATGCAGCTACAGATCACGAATTAGATGTTTGAAAGCAGGACCAATCGTGTGCGAAATTCTATGTTTAGATTGTGTTAGACTTGATCGGGTGGAGGAAAAAGTCAATATTTTCTTAAAAAAAAAAGACCTCCAAGAGACCTTAAAACAAGGGCTTGTAGGAAGAATGCTTCCTAGGAAATTTGATGACTTTGCAGCCATTTGTATACCTCATGAAAATTAAATTTATGCCAGAATGCGTGAAAAGAAATCATTTAACCAAAATACACCTGTCACAAATTACCTACTTCCAACAACTTGCCGCCTGTTAATAACCTCCTCATCATTCAAAAAGATCAATTGGAAACTCATTATGATCCAATGGAGCTGGATAATTCCGAAGTCAGGAAAGCTGCACGAAGAGCCTTTCAAAAAGCTAATAACTTTTGCGGGTAATGTGGAAAAACGGAGCACAAAATTCATAATTGTCCAGAGTTAGTAGCTCGGTCGTCTGTTCCACGTCAGCAAATTTTAAATGTTGAAACAAGTAATGATGATAGAAAATAATAAATTCAAATTTTGTACGAGTTGAAAAACTAGAACAGCTGGAAAAAATGCGACATCTTTCTAGTTCGTTAATTAGTTGTTTTGAAGTTGTTTATCTTTCAAAGTAAACAGCTAATTTATGATATATTATTATAAACGGTGCTATAATTAGTGTCTTAAAGATTTATAGTTATCTTTCGGAAGACTTCGAGGATAATTCTTGTTAACATTTGATGACTCCTCTCGGCCTCAGTAATTACCCCAAGATAACCTAACTCCATCGGTATTGAAGGGAGAACATTTATTCCAAATTTAATGGCGAATAAAATACCAATGAATCGTATAAGAGATTACCTGCTAATCTGGGGTAATGCAGAAATTTAATTTTCTTACAAGATAAGATATAAGATGCATCAAGCATGCCTATGATGAAAAATTGGAATCATTATCACCAAAATATCACTGTAAAAGGAGTAAAACTACCGAAAGAAACGAAGGAAATTAGTGATTTTCCCGAAAACTTTTCTCATGACCTAGTATTACAGGAACCAGGATTTGCACTAAAAAGTTCTTTCATTCATGAAATTTCTTAGGTAGAGAGAGTAACTTGTCACCGTCGTTTCGGACAACCAGTACCAAAAACAACATAGCAGCTTGAAAATACAATTACTGGCATCAAATTAACAAGGACATATGAAGGACAGCGTAAAAATTGTGGTATGATCAAATCAAAACGTATAATATCAAGAGTGCCCAGTGAAAGAAGAAATAATTACTGGACGTGTATGTACGTCGATATAATTGTATTTTCTCAGGCGTAGAATGGCGATAAATACGCTCTCCATGTGATGCTAAAGGCCTTGGCCACCAGACCGATATAATATACCTTATTAACCAAAGATCACAACTAGTAACTTTGTGTAAATCAATATCATACCTGATTCGAAAATTGCAACATCAAGGCAGAGAAGCATATTTTCTTCAAAACGATAATGAAAAATTGTTTCGACTGCAATTTAGACAAACAATCAAAGACGAAATCATATATTTCAAAACTAATGTAACCATCGCGCTCAGATGCCATACAGTTCATCACTACAGTATGCCATGGAAATAACAGACTTATAGAAGATACCAGACCAGCGTTAGACAGCTTGGTATCCCATCTTGCTCTCATCTGTCCAGACTCTAGGTCTCTAGTAGGAGAAATGCACGAGTGTGACCTACACCCTAGAACTGAATGGCTTTACTGAATCTTCTATCTTCTGGAAATCGCATTCTTAGAGTAGCCATAGCTATATATATTGCCAAAGCTGGTGCGAAGTGCAGTTTTCAGATTAATTAGAATGCCAAATCAGGGGATTGAATGGCAAGCACCTTTTGAAAACTATTCTAGAAAGAAACCAGATGGAATCAAAATTCAGATCATTGGATGTCGTGTTCACGAATATGTTAATTATCCTTGGCCTAGTATTTTATTCTCATGACTCCTCAATTTTCGTGTTGATAATTGCCAGGATCTTAATTTGACTGAGTGTGGAGACTTGGTTGTGTCGAGATGAATGTGCCGAAAGGGGGGAAAAGGATGTATAATGAATGGTTCAGGACAGCTGGATATTTCAGGTCAAGATTATAAACTTAACGAGCACGAAGACTGTTGAAATACAGATATTACGTCTCGTTTATTTATAAATATCTGATCAACAAGAGTGTTTGCTTTAGGGCACGTAATCGACATTATTTTTGAGGTGTAGAGTTTTTGGTAACTTTTGAGTTTTCTGATTATACACCTACGACATGTCGTGATACCTAGGGGACGCTAAACTTAATGAGGCCAATCGCACCGGCCAAATGTGGTCCGAACGAAAAGAACGAACATCTGCTATACTAATTTTCCTGCCTCTGTAACGTGGACTAACCCACACTGATGATATGTTGCACCCTCCAAGGAAATGTACCCATTGACTGCGATAGTTGATGACATTAAATATTAAAGCACCTTCCCTGTCTTCAATGCCTAGACTGGTCTCTGAGAGGAAGTCGGAACTTGGCCACAAGAGACAAGGGTCTCTGAGTCGAGACTGACAGAAAGCTGTCATCACTAACTAATGGATGGAAGTTATAAATCTGGCCCCTCACTCGTCACTCTTCATTATTGATTCCTCATACTTTGCTTTCTTTCCTCTACTACTACCGAATCTCCATACCTTAATTATCTTTTACCTCTCAGCCGAAAATTACCTTTTTGCGTCTTACAGTTGCGTAAACATGGCAAAATCGATATTTCTGATGGAAACAGCCACCCTCAGGTGACTATTCTTTTTCTACCTGCCTTCCGAGATAAAAAATGATCTATCCACACAACTTGGTGCGTTTATTGTTCAGATCCAAAACTTCTCGAGTCTTATCATAACTCTCCTCATAGCCTCTCCAGTTAAGGTCGACCTTAGCCACCGTAGGAAGGTCAATATCCTTTCCCACTCACAACCAGGTATGCTAGCTATTTAGATATTGGTTTACTTAAAAGACTTGTCCTAATTTCTTTGGCTCTAGAATCTCAAATTTCTGCCAACTTGAAGCGTCGCGATTAATCTCTAGTTGACTTTGGGTGCTAGTCGCTTTCGACACCTGGAAAGCATAAATTTATTGCAATTCATTGGAATCTTGCTTGTTGTATAAGCTTCACTCATTCTTCTACTCATTTTAATATATACACAAGTCAATACTTAGAACAAAACTATGAGATCCAAAAATGGAGTCATTTAGCGAAACTCGCATGGAAATTGACCTCTTTTTCAAAGCCGATTCCCCTTGTTCAGGGACAGATGTAAGTAGCAAGCTATTCGGTCTTAAAGCCAACGACTGCTTTTCGTTCTCCAGAGCAGAAATTCAAATAACTCTTTGATCCAGTAACTGTACACCAAAGTTATATCAAAACTAATTTAATAACTAACAATCTCCATCAGTGGTAGACATGCAACTAATGCGTAAGTTTTGGAAAATTATCCAAAGAAAAGGGTTAGATGTTGTAATTGTTTTGGTGGCAATACTGCATCAATGAATTAAGGTGAAAGTAACGGTGGGATTAAGTTCACTTGCTCTAAAATTGTGGTGGCTAGCTGAAACTCGGTTATTATAAGCACGAACAAGCCATATTGACTTCTGTGGCGATAAGTAATTTGACCGCACATCGTAAATGTGGTTTTTCTTGATCTGATCTAAATAATTAGTGAACTATGTTGTGTCGTGGCTCGAATTGCTTTAGTCAAAGTATCTTGGCCTAGGAACTGTTAGCATTCTGTATGTATTTGATGCTTTCACCCTTTAGAAATCTTCTGTTTTTTAGATTTACTAAATATCTCTGAAGATCATATTCATCTCACTTCTAGTCAATCTACTAAGATTCATATTCAAGAAGCTCTATTGAACTGTTTTTTTCTTGATTTTTATCTTCTACACCATCTCCAGTATTCTAACATCTTATCCCACGATCCGTAAATTCACAATAGGTTCTTAGCCCGGACCTAGCGCCATTATGTCTAATGATGTTGTCTCTGTCACAATTAATTCGCTCAAAGCCAATCTACTAGTTTGATCGTCAAAAGCTCACTATCTAACATGGGCACAATCTTGGTAAGTTCTCATAGGATATGATTACTGGGGTGTTAAAAACACATTTTGAACAAGACAAAGAGTCTAGACCTTCAAAAGCAATATTGAAAAAAATTATCAAACAATAGAGCAGAAAGAATATAAAAAGAAAAACAACGCGACACTTGCTGTAATCCTCGCTGGAGTATTCCTTGATCTTCGAAAAATTGTAGCTGGCTTCGTTGGGCAACTCGAATCTGCTTGTTTAGCATTTTGGAAAGCTTTAAAATATAAAAATGATCAAGAGACTACTATATCAACTCTCGAACTCTTCAACTCTCTGGTGGAGCTGAAATTGGCTGAAGGTGGTATCATATCTGACTATATTTTAAATTTTGAAACAACGTATGCCATCATATTTAACAGATGCTCCGAATCATATTATCTAGATATGAAGCACGGCATCTCATGAATTTTCTCGGTTATGTCTCAGTAAAGACTATATTTTTCCTTCGCACTCTTCCTCACTCATTTGAGAGTATTGTACATAATCTCATGTCCAAAGAGAGACTTACTTTTGCCGATGTTAACAAAAGGTTACTTGATATACAAGCGTATTGGGCCTCTTCTTCGTCAATTGACTCAAAGGCGTATTTTGCTAATAACAAAGAATCATAAAAACAAGAAAGTAAAAAGGGAAAAGAAAGTTTTTGGTGTAGGACTAGAAATAAAAAGTACAAGGGTCACGTTCATTCAGTAAGTCGACAGTTAAAAGCTTTCAAAGTACAGGAACAAATAAATGGTAAAGATAAGGCACCCATTGCAACTGAAAACACCGAATCAAACTCTGTGGAGCCCCTCAATTTTTTCGACTGAAAAAGCGTTTATGTCGTGCTCTTCGCTCTCAAGCATTCCGTAGATTCTTGACTCCAGTGCTACCGCACATAAGACTTCTTATAGAGATGATTTTTCATCAATTTACTATTTACTCTAAGCATGGCTCTGTTTCATCAGTTTCAGGTGCGCTAATACCGATTCACGGCTCTGGTAAGATCGAACTCAATATTCAACTTAGTACTCGTAAACTAAGAACAGCTAAGTTTGATAACGTCATACTAGTTCCTAGCCTTGGAGTCCGATTGTTATCAGAATTCAAATTGGAATAAGATGGGTTCACAATAATTTCAAGTAAAGGTGAACTAACGGCTTGTATTGAAGAATAACGAAGAGCACCTGTATGCTAAAGCTCACTTGGTACAATTTATCGTTCAGACAATAACTGAAAAGTCAGCATTTTCTTCCTATCTTGAAGCCCATGAAGCGCTTGGTCATGCTTGGACTTCTGCTATGTCTTAAATGCGAAAATTAGACACTTCTATTTCCCAAAAGTCAGAATCTTTTACATACACTACATTTCTTCGTTACAAATCAAGACACAAAACACCTAAATCTGTGCATCATCGTGCTTCCAAATACTTCGACCTCGAACACTCAGATATATCTGGATATTTTTCGTTCAAATCTCTAGGGGTGAAAGAATACTACATCACCTTCCTTGATAGCTATTCTCAATATGCATGGATTTGATTTCTTAAAAAAAGTCAGATGCTTCAAAAAATCCATTAAAGATTTCATAAAAATGATAGAAACTCAGTTTAACACAACAATCAAGGCTTTCAATCCGACAATAGTGGTGAGTACATTAACTCAAATTTTATCAAATTTTTATAGATTCTGGTATTATTTTAAGAAATTCTCCCGCATACTCACACGAGTCTAATGGTACAGCCGAAAGATTTAATCAGAAAATTGTTACCAAGGCTTGAATAATGCTCGCAAAACATAGCGAATTCCATTAGGCCGAAGAAATCTCTTTGGCAGTCTATCTCTATAATTGACTTCCTTATCGAAGTATTGATAGTCAATCCCCTATTGAGGTACTAACTGGCCATCATCTTACTTCGACTGCATATCTTCGCCCTTCGGCACAACAGCATTTGCTTACATCTCTGAAAAAGCTAGACCCACGGTTTAAAATTAATTCCCAGGGCCAAGGAAGGTATACTAGTACCATCGCAGGCTCTACTAAAAATTTCCGTTTATAATTATTACTTCAAAACGCTCTGTCATATTATTAAGACAAGTTAAATTTCCACCTGCAAAGCGAGAGGAAGTCTCTCTCGATGTAAATATTCCTGATCAGATAATACCAAGCTCTTGCCAGCCTTCATTAAATGTTGATTCTTCTCCTAATATTCAAGAGAATAACCTCTATTCTGAATCTGAATCTGAATCCAAACAAAAACAGGAAATTTTGAAAATCAATTACCTTAGACTCCAGTAAATCATCCAAAAATTCCGCTACAAAGAGCTAATATACCTGGAGGATATTTTAATTCGCTTACTTATCTGCCTCCTATAATTTATACTCCACCTGGTCAGCAAATACAAGAAGTTACTCCTACTTTCCCGCGTAGGCGTATTAGAGATAAACGACAACCATAAAGATTTGGAGATTTTGAAGAATAAGCAGTTAAGGTAGAACCTAGTACTCATGAGTAGGCTTTGGCAGCTGATGACGCTGAAAAATAGAAAGAAGTAATTGGTAAGGAAATGGACGCACTTCAACGCAACAACACTAGCAAATTGTTCCCAGACCTGAAGATTGTTCCGTTGTAGGATCCCGCTGGGACTTTAAACTAAAAACTAATGCAAATGATTCATTAGAAAGACACAAAGCTCGGGTGAACACTAAAAGATTCTCTTAAATCCCAGGCATGGACTTTGAAGAAATTTATGCACTAGTTGTGCGCTTTGGCTCTTTAAGTCTACATCTTGCACCTGCTGCTCATCATCATTGGAATATTATACAAATGGACGTTAAATCGACATTCTTAAATGGAATATTAGACCATGACATAAATATGGAGATTCCTGATAGATCAAGAAACCAAATACAGTTTATAAACTGCAGAAATGTATTTGTGGATTGAAACAATCTCTCTTGTTCTGGAATCTAACTCTCAAGAATGCTCATACTAAATTTGGATTTGTTTCAACTTCTTTCGATCTATGTCTCCGTACACAATTCTACCTCTGTTTATATCACGGTAAATGTTGATGACATTCTGATATCTGGCAAATAACCTCGCAGACCTTCTAAAAAAAGCCTAATCACATCAGATTTGCTAAATAAGGAGCAAAACGGTGCAATTAATAAAAAGTTAAATATTGTGAAGGGCCGAGAAACTACCATAACATGAATGCCACTTATATATCAATCAATAACCATGGATAGATATTTTTGGTTGAAGAATTCTTGAAAAAAATTAAAAACAATTTTTTATTAGCGGAGAACGAATGTACAAATTAAAAGGAGAAAATGAAAACAAACCTATTTTTTGTATCCTTTCAATTGATTCAATAACCTCAGAAAAAATTATATAAATATCATCAGCTAAAGCCCCAAATAACTTTCTCCCATGCTATCCAATATATCCAATGCTTGTTGTATTATCTTTGTCCATACTCTATTTGGATAGCCTTGACAGCTTTCTCAGCGCTATTCTCTCGTGCTTCGTCCTCAGTTTCGGCCCATCTACCTGAGTAAACTTGGGCGGCAACTGTCACCGAACAATAATATCCCGCGTGACAACTTGTGACCAGATATCTTGGTAATGTCCATTGTCGTCTATAACAGATATCTAATTTTTCGACAAAAAAAGAAGAAAAATGTTGGTTTAATCAATAAAATTTTTTAGTTCTCAAAAGTTTGCTAAATAGAGAGAGGGGAGGGGAGGGGAGGGGAAGGGAAGTGATGAAGATACAAAAAGAATTTAATAATTTTGGTTACAAGCTTGAGAATTTGATGTTTTTACTTTTGGTTCAAGCCCTTTCTCTCTTCTCTTCACGTTAAAGGAAAAAGAACAAAAAAAAGACATTCAATCGTACCTCTAAGTCTCGCCTGATTTCTACCCGACATGAATGAAACTGTTTATTTCTCAGAAATATAATGATAAACAGAAATTTAATGTTGATTGTGACAGAGAATAATTATTTCTAATTTTCCTTTACAAAAAGAACACCTTTTGATGAATCAACGAGATGAATCGAATGAGGATACAATGTTCTTTTTATGTGGAGGAAATGAAGAGTATTAAATAGTATATACAATCATGATAATCCACTTTATCAACCCTGAAGGGTTTTTATTTTTTTGCACACTACTTAGTCAGGAAAATTTCGATACAAGACACTTATCTGGATTTTTATTTGATAACATAGAATGTCATCAAGTATCATTTTTGAAAAACATATGACAGCTGTACTATGTATATTAAAATCTATATGGTATGTATGACACTGGCCACATAATTAGGCAAGCGAGGTGACAAGCTCCTAAGTCGGCGCTTAGAAAAAAGGCCGTGCAACTACTCGTTTATCCGAGCCCTGTAAATTACAATTGTGTGATCAATCACCCATCAACAGCACAAAATAAACTTTATCAACCATTTTATTTGTTGGCTTATTATTCTATGATCTTACTTAGTGTATAGAATTGAGATCAGCATGTTAAATTAACAAATTACTTTTACTTGCGAAGACAAAGGATTTTCAAGGCAGCCCGGAATAACAATGTCAGCTAAAAGAAATATTCTCGGAAGTATTAGAATAAGCCAGAAAATGATGACTCATCAAAGCTTTTCTGTATTCCACTTTTTTTTCCAAGTCAGATAAATTTTACTTGATACTATTCAAACCAATAGGAATAGTAGAGTAAGCCCACCTGCTTTTGCTCTACCACTAGAAAAGGCACAATATGATAAACTTCAAGAGCTGCCTGAAAAGAAAAGATTAGGCTCAGAAATAAAGAATTTTGAGACCGGAGGAACCACATATTAGACCCGTGCTTTAATTTTCAGCTTGTCTATTAGCAGCATCAAAAATGCGGTCACAAAGAGGAGTGATGTTATTTTAAAGTAACACCTTAGATTTCATCACCTGCAGATAAATCCAAGATATCCACAGAAACTAGGCATGCAGCTCTCCAGGAATGTGTACACTTAATTTTTCAAGAGGATAAACGAGGTGCATATAGAAATATAGCTAGGAATATGATAGATCGTGTTCTAACAGATAGGCAGAAATAGCAGCTTTAGAGTCTGGCTCTAACAAAAGCTTCAAATAAAGAGCTCATTGGAGCTATTAAAATAACTTGAGGAAATAGTTCTTGATGATACTAATAAAGTTACCCAACAAGGGATCGGTTTGTTTTATATGAGAAGCAGACTATCATTCAACTCAAGACACTAGCTGGTCCTTGTTGACTATTATAGGAAGGGAATTAATGTATCATGTATTCCAACCATACCACCAACAAATTGCATAGAAAGAAGCAAATTCCCTGTGTCAGAAAAAAATTGAGCAGTTCCAGAGTGTAAAGTTATCTACTATAGAACTCAAAGAAAGATTTTGCTTGCACTAGAGAGAAGAGATTATTTGAGCGCAACAATATTTTGGGAATGTTTATCAATGATTAATATGCTCTTGTCAAGAAAAGTTCATCACAATCGTATATCACAGGGCCATGTAAGTAACCTTTACTCGAAGGAAGGAGATTTATGCCGATAATAGTAGACGACTTTCCGGGGATGCCGTAAGTTTTCTGTATGGCTTGTAAGTTAGATGTATTAAGGATTTTGCCGGAATGGAGATGTGAGTGTGAATTTGAATAGGGAGAAAGATTGATCAAACGCCAGAGCTGGAGAAGACGGTTAGAATTATGGAAGTAAATCATGAATCCGCAATCTCGTACACAACTAAATAAAATGCCTTAGTCGAGCTCAAAGGATTTGTGCCTTGTATATCTGTCAGAATGGGTAAGTACCTATGAGGAGCCACTAAATCACTATTTAATTTTTACTAATTACCCATTTGTGCTTAATCATCCACTCCAGTGCCCGAATCTGCGCGATGATTGCTCCCACTACTCGCTACAAAAGAGTATGGGGTAAAATCTACGCAAACGCTCAATATTTTCAAGCGCCCGATTATTCTTCTTTTACTGTTAATCACGTAGTGTAGGACCATGCTTAAATATGTTTACACCACGATGCTTGCTTTCAATCTCAAACAATACGTCCTTATTATCATAAACAGCCTCATTGTTTAGGAGAAGTGTTGGGAATGTAAGTCCTAAAGAAATGGACCTGTTTGGGAGGAGAACTAAAGGCAATTGATTTTAAGTATCAATTAACTAGGTCATAGGGAAAATAAGGTATAATGATGATATCTGAATTCGATAACTAAAGTTTGGTAATAATTACAAACTGCGGGGTTTGATATTTAAGTTCTGCGGCGGGCCAGCTTATTATATACATCAAACTTATTGAGCACAATCAAAATAAAAATATAATGAATAATAAATCTTGATGATTGGCATCTTATCTTATTTCAGCTATTTTGTGGTACTGAACCCAATAGAAGCAACAAGGATAGGGCTGATCCCAATTTACACTTTGTATCATTTGTTGGGCCAAGTTTAATTCATATTGTTGGAAAATTCAAGGCAGTATCAGAGACATAAGCTTCTCGAATTGAAGACACTGGAGCAATTAATTTACTCAATTCTATTGCTTGGACTGAAACAGACATTTTTAAAGAATGAGATTTTGATGTAGAGAAATTAGTAGGATCTTAAAAGTACAAGATTAAAAGTAAAGTGTTTCATGTAGAAGTTTGTCTAAAGGAATGCTCTATTGTACATCATCTAAGCTTCAGGCTTGACCATAGCAAAATAAATAAACGCGTTTCCCAGGCAACTTTCTTAGTTCAGGTGCTTAAATGGGGATAGATGATTGACTAAGCATAAATGGATATTTAGTAAAAATTAAATGGTGATTTAGCGGCTCCCTATCCTATAATACTGTATAAACTGTAAACTCGCTCGCTTGCTTCGATTATAGCCTAAGTAGGGGCTGAGCGTAAGCGAGCAAGTAACAAGTGTTTCCTCTTTTCATGACGTAATTAGCGATGCAAGAATTAATACATCTATAAAAAATCGATGCTCATTTCCTTTAATAACTGAGACTTAAAGTCAACTCCCCTATGCGAAAAATTACCTCAAACTAGATTTGATTTCTGCGTTCAATAAACCCTGTATCAAGGAGGGAGATTAGTGAAAAGCCGCATTCATCTGTTGATACGGACTTTTCGAGCCCCTTTGTGCTGTTATAGCTTTGCCTTTAGTTTTGGTCTAGGCTATTCCTTAGGCCTAGCCCTGTGGAGCTACAAAAAGTCACGTGATATTTGATTTGATGAGAAGCCGCGACAAACGGGATCACTCGCCTAACTCGAGGACCCAAGGAGATTGGGAAATCAGGATCACTTTAGAAAGGAAGATCACATCACGCTAATCACCACATTGGTTTCGTAGAGTATTTAATGTAGTTTGGCACCTCACCCAAGATTCCCCTTAAAGAAATATTAACCATTTTTGAGAATTGTGTACGAGCCCAGCCCGTATTCTTTTAGCCTTTAACATGTGCCTCCTTTTGGCCTTTGTAACGGTCCTGCCTACTTACAATCGTACATTGATCATGCCCTTCGCGGATGATTTTTGTACTGCCTACATAGATGATATCTTAATATATCCGGATAACATTGACGAACATCGTAAACACGTGAAGACTGTACTTAAACGTCTTCGGAAACATGGACTACAGATGACTTGAAAGTGATTACATGCAGCTATTTATGACGTGGTGATAATGGAAAGATGAAGGCACAAAGAAATGATATTAATGCTAAGAAAACTCAATATTAGAATGATGAATACATTAACATTCTTAACCATATAAAAAACTATCTGTTATATACACAAGACTAGAAGTAGTCTACAATATACTATGAAGTTCTAGATATTTCTTTGTCTTTGAATAAATTTCTAAGGACATCTGGCATAATACTAGAATATGCTAGAATATACTTTGTCATTATTATAAGGGATAATTAACTAGTACCATTGCGCATTAACAGTAGGTATACCAATATAGCGGGGATCAGATTAATAGATGCTGTAATGAATTTAAGCTAATTCCAATAAGTTAGTGATATGAAGTATGAAGTTTCATCAATCTTGCTGTTAAGACTAAAAAGATAATGTATAGGTCAGGTGATAGTAAGGCACGTGGCTTTAGATTTAGATTAACCCATTATACCCCCCCAGCCACCAGAAAGTGAATGCTTTAGATTAAGTTGGATATGTTCACATAATTTTAGGTGTTTCATACGCTGTAACGCTTTTGTGGGTCAATCTGCTTTACAAAGATCGGTGGGGGTATATTTCAACTTTAGTAACCTATTATTGACTGCATCTCTAACAGTTGCTTGTCGCATGAGAAAGTGCCGGCTTCTGGCAGTAAATTTATCGGTGGCAATTTTAATTGCTGAAGCTTTATCAATTTCAGAAAGGATGGGCTCGCTGGTAGATTGGGTAGGTTTCTAAAAGAGCTCTTCGTGAAGGGGCCGAAGCTATTGAGCTGCGATAGCCAGAGTAGTGAGGGCAGCATATTCATCTTCGCAGATAATTTGTGCCGTCACTGTTTGTTTCTTTAACCAACAGGTAATGAGGGATCCATTTATGAAAAAGAGGATTCCAGATGTGCCTTATGAAGATTTGATGTTACCCCAGCTACTGTCTGAAGATGCTGTGAGATCAGGCTTACCTTGACTCGGGAAAAATAGAGCGGCTGACTTAGTACGCAACACCTAACTTACGAGGTGTTTAAGAGAGTTGACTGCGTTGACCAAAGGATTACGTACATATCGGCACAGCTGATTAACCGCAAATTGGATGTCAGGTCGTGTCATGTTGGCAATATGAAGTATCGTTCCTACAGCTGATCGATAAACTGTAGCTTCAATTTTCAAAAATTGGGTGTCAGCATCATAATCAATAAGATTGTCACCTGCTACTGGGGCGTTAGCTCCTTTGCAATGCATCATATTTATGTCCTCGCGGAGTGATTCGATTTTATCTTGCTGATAGATCTGTATACCGTCAGGCTTTCGTTCGATATTTATTCACAAGGATCTTGTCATATCACCAAAGTCTTTGACCTGGAAAGCATCACCTAGTGCGGTCGCACTTTGATGGGTTTGACCACTGGAATTAGATATAATCATGAAGTCATCAACATACGTTGAGAATATCGTATTGCCATTACGGAAGACGTTAGTCTTGTACTTCAGCGGCCGGAACACCATTTGGAGCAAGACCTGTCGTAGTTTTAATTGCCATCTTTGTGGTGCAGTTTTTAAACAACAAATGACCTTGTGTAACCTGTATATTAGGTTTTCGGGTTTCTCTCTACCATGAGGTTGCTCAATATAGATAGGTTTATCTATATTAGCGTGAAGAAATGGTGCTGTTATATCAACATGGCGAATATAAGAATGCTGGAGGGCAGCTAATGCAAGAAGCATTCGCATCAGGAGAACATCAGCGTATATATCATCCGCGAAAGGTTCCGAGAAACCATGAGCACACCCTCTCGCTTTAAAACGACCATTTACCAGTCAGTATTTTGCCCATGGCTTCGGAGCGGGGGACTAGCGTCCAAACTTTGTTTCTTGTCAAATTTTCCAATTCTGTATCCATGGCTATGGTCCAATGATACTCTTTTGATCCCGTGAGAGCGTTTTCAAGTATCTTAAGATTGCTTGAATGAATAGAAAGAATGTTTGTTCTTAGCGGAAAGGAATGTTCATGTTCACGCACGTCACTTCTGTTGACCGTTCTGCTAGTGGTGGGATTAAGGATTAAATTTCCACCAGCGAATTCAGATCCGACGTAGATTCTATTTTTTGCTTTCGAGTTAATTTTATTTTGATCTGGATCAAGCTCGGCAGCCAAAAAGATGAAGGTGTTTAATATTTAGTAATTTTTGGAAAACGGCGTAGTACGGTGAATAAGATGAGACAGAGTTTGGAGTTATGTTGAGAATATTTATAGCAGCTATTAGGATAAGTGGCTATAGCCGGAGTGGTATTTGAATGGAAAAGAATACGATCCTAAGACCTTACAGGAAGTTATCTTGAAACAACTCCATGAAAATCCAATGCACAGTCATCGAGGATCATCCGCATTATGCAACCCACGGAGAAAAGCCAGCGGCAATGATGTTGCCGTTTTATCTGGAGAGAGAGCATCGGGTTACATTTAGGATTAATGAAAATCAAGAACAAGTCGCTGCTGAGATTTTGAGCCAGTGCTCGGTCTTCTTAGATTGGATGAAATACAACGCTACTCATACCGACGACCGTCACCTTGTTTATTCAGATTTCCCAATGTACTATACTCACTTGAAGGGGCGTCAAGTCCTACTCTGCACCTCCACGTACTGGCGCCTAGGAACCCTTTCTTTCGTTAGAAAGGAGCCAAGCAGAGAGACAATAATCCTACCCTTCAGGATCCCCATTCATTCTCGCGGGATTCAGTTGGCATCGTCTCTACATCATAAAACTCTATCACTGTCACAGTTTTGGATAAATAGGCTTTTACAATTAGATATCAAAAGGTATTAATATTTTCACCTGTAGACAACTAGACTTCCAACTAGGATCTATATACATTCCCTTTTGTTTCTAGAAACTTCTCCCTAATTCTCGAAGTTTTCTAGAGCTAGCCTATCCTAACTGTGAACATTTCTATGATAGAGTATTCTAGTATTCTAGTGTAATATTCTACATGGGATTAAGATATATTGAGCTTTCTAGAAAGTTCCCCTATCTTCTATAATGAGAAGCCCTGTTTTTAACCAAAGCGCCAGGCAGAACCAATCACAGAGCGTTGTAACCGAGCCAGTCATATCAAACTTCGGCTAAACAGCGTCATAATCACCCTCCCTACGAAGCATCCCCCCCATTGTCCCAGGAAGTCAGAGTGAAGGGCTCTGTACTTCCAAATACACAAACCCTGATGAAAATAAGCTGGTGGCGCAAGTGGTCAGGTGCTAGGAGTGACAGGTTGGATTCCTGTATGGCTTATTGAAGGGGGACTGCGGCTGCTCGTCGAAAAAGAGTACGGGAGGAATGGCTGAGGTTTTCTCCTGACGAGTTTTTCCTCAGTCTGTGGCCTTTTGAGTCATAGTGAATACGTCCCTACCCATACGTTCCTACCCATTCGACCTAATGTAACTAGCATCTGGACGGTGTATGGGGAGAAATTAGGCACCGGGTGGGCATTGCTGTAGTTTGGAGGACCATGTCTTCTAGATGTCTTCCATACATATCATGTGCAATGTACGCTGGCTAGAGCCGACTCGATAAAATAAAAACTAAACTAAATTACACTCACGTGAAGAATAGAGGTTGGCATTCAAGAAAAAAAGGACACACTGTTGGTCAGATGCCGGTTGCCATTCCTAGACTAGGGGAACTTTTTTACTTAAGTTCACTCTTAACTGTTAAGCGAGGTACGACTCCATACGAGGATCTTTATACGGTAGATGGAATAACTTATGATATTCCGTCTGCTGCGTGTTGGGCACTGGGTCTAACCTACGACGACTCTGAGTGGATTACCCTCTTTAATGAATTAAAAGACACTACACCAGCTACCTCTCTCCGCTATCAGTTTGCTGTCAATCTTGCAAATTCCGAAATTCTCTATCCACGGCGGATCTGGTACTTATTTGAGGAGAATTTCACTGATGATTACCTACATTGTATTCAAACTTTGAGTAATACGTAATACCTTGATATCACCACCTGATAATTGGTCGGCTGAAGAACGTCCCATTGCCTACGTTCCATGGCTTCTTGTTGAAAACTTGCGAGATTTCGGAATGGATTTTGCAACGGTAGGGCCTAGGGGCTCACGACACCGTTGGATGGATTGTGGAACAAATTTAATAATCATTGAGGCCATTGATTATAATGGTGAGGAAGAGGCGGAATTCAATCGCCAATCTGTGAGTCAGCTATCTTTGGGACAACGTACAGCCTACGATATTATCGTAGACACAATTGAAAATAATCGCCCACCTAATTCCTTCTTTCTTCAAGGTCCCGCAGGTACGGGTAAAACCTTTTTCTACAAATCTCTTTGTCAATTATTTCATTCTCGGGGGCAGATAGCTTTATGCGTTGCATCTTCGGGTATTGCATCCCTTTTATTACCCAATGGTTCAACTGCACATTCTCGCTTTAAAATACTTAAAGAGTGTATAGAGCAGTCATTTTGTAATATGCGTGCACAGAATGATTTGGTGGATCTTTTACGTCAAACAGATCTTATAATTTGGGATGGAGTGACAATGCAGAACAAGCATAATTTTACAGCCAGGAAAAAACCTTGAGAGATTTGCGACGCTGTGATGATTTGCTCTGAGAGGTTCTTGTGCTGATAGGAGGTGACTATGCACAAATTTTGCCGGTTGTGAAGAGGGGTCGGAGGGAGTAAATTGTAGATGTGTGCTTAAGGTGTTGATCACATTTGCAAATGATCAGGCCTCCGTTTTTAACGGAGAATATGCGGGTGTCGGATGGTGCAGTTAACAGACGGTTTGCGACATGGCTATCAAATCTGTCATATCCATCGGCTATGTATGGAGCTATTGAATTCCTTGAATACATACAAGTTTTAAATGACCGCACCACTCGCGTGAAATTGTTTTATCCCTTCACCAAATTCGATCTTTCAACATGACCTTATTCTACGATCGAACAATTCTCGTATCCCGGAATGACGCCGTAGAATGATTTAATGAGGAGATAGCCGAAATTAGGAACACGGTCACAGGGGATTACTTTTCTCTAGATGAGGTGAGATCGGAGCAGATTTCGTTTCTTAAATTCCTATACATTTTTATGATGCTAGAGGCTTCACAACCAATGGCTTACAGAAATATATCTAGACATTAGACTTCTATTTAGATACTGATACGTTATCAATAAATGAAAAATAATATGATTTTATTGCGTGTTGGAGGGAATCCTCATAGTTTAGAACTGAGTGTTTTTCAGGCAAAAAATTGTTGGTTTGAGTAGATTGTAAAAAGTGAGACTTAGACTCGATTCAGGAATAGATAATATCCCTACGAGTCCTGTACTAGTCGAAATTTCAGCAAACTTATATCCAATCCATAACATCTTCACATATAACCACATAAAGATCTCTGCAATTAACTCGAACGTTATAGTTATGCTTGACCTAGAAACTTATTCTCATGAGTGCTCCATACATGATTCTTCATTAGTCGCCGCCCTTTACACCCGTGTCTAAACGTCTGAATAGAGTCATGTGTGGTCTATCTCAATTTGAGTGTAGATTATGCCATATTGGGCTTAGTGGATTCATAAACAGCCCCTGCTACAACTCCAATGTTCACAAACTTCCCAAGGCATACCGTGAGTGGACATTTACAACCCTTAAATGCATAAAGTTATCATGGTTATGCCCCGTGCAATATGCTTTAGCCTGTGCCCTCTTTTGTCTTGGCTGATGGTGTTTCATCAGCGCGCGCCAACAAGCAAAACCTATATCATCATAGCCGCTCCATCTGTTATAACACTTCATCTTAGATGCACTAAGCGAAGTGCTTCGCGCGCGGCACTTTCTTTGGCCTCCATTTGGTTGTGGGATCTTTGACCAGCAAAATTTTCTTTATCTACTGCCACCTTGTAGATATATCCCTCCTGATTTGCTAACATATCATCGTCAAGCAATTCTCATGTCCGAGAAGTGCAAAGTTCTAGAAGAAAAAGAAAAAAAATGTTAGCTTGAGTTTCAGCTGAGAAAAAATCGGAGTATCTACAATTATGAAAGTGGGGCTATCAAGTTTGGTACTTTGTATTTCCCTGGCTTCTTAGAATGTGAATGAAATGAAGTTTTGTTGGGCAGAATCTTGCGTCTTCCCGACTTAAATGTCGATCGATGCATTGAATTATCGTCTTCAGAGCAGCATACTTACGATAAATAAATTACAATAGCAAGACAAACTATTGTCTTTACTATTATAGTAACTTGTAAGGCCAATCTCCCATGAATTCGCCTTCGAAAAACACCGGCCATAGCTGTTTTAATTACTATGATCTGGATATATATTTGTGGTAACTCTCGATTTTAAGAGAGTCAAGATTTTGAGGTAGAGATTGTTCAGTAATTTTTTTTACTTATGTAAATAAACAAATGATTTAAAAAATTTGATATTTTTTCTCGTAAGAAAGTGTGTGTATTGTCGCTAGAATATTCTGCTTTACTGATTTTGATAGAAAAGCTCTAAACCGTCACTTTGAGAGAAGGCGTTTTAAATAACCAATCTTCTTTGACCTTGTGATCTATCTTTCTCTGAACCTTTCTGAATCAATGCTGTATGCTGTATGCTGGCTAAAATGATTTACATCACATTTCTATGATGTATGGATATGACTTGATATGAAGAAAAGAAATCTAGGTAGGAAAGTCAGTGTCCCCTGAATCACCGGCCTAAGATTAGTCTTCAATATCTTTAAAAATTGGGCTCGAATTAGATAGTCCATTGCTGCCTTATCGAATAATTTGTATTCGTGAGGAAAGAAACCTTGAGCAATTGGGCCATAGGTGGAAGATATATGCACAGATATGGTGATGCGGAGTGGTTTTAAATCTAAAGATCAGTAGCCCTAAACATCGGGACGTAATAATCACTTCTGGTCCATCCGATCCGATCCCTAGATGCACCTCTATACTCCTCCGACAGCCTTACAACTTGAGACATCCACAAAGTTATTTCACCAATTTCATCACATTACCCTTTGATATATACCATGTCAATATCACAATAATAAAGAATCATAACTTTAATTTACCTTTATGTACTTGGGCATTTTGACAACAACAACTACCGAAATTATTAAAGATAAATTCAACGATTTAATGATGCGGGTTCGAATACTTTACATCCCAAATTTGAAAAGCACCTCCATGGACTGTCTGAAGAATTTTATCTAGCCCCCACGCTGCCATCGTCATGCTTACTTTATTTTTACAATGTCTCTAATTCACCAACGCCTTTAAGTATGACTTCCATGATAGTGTTTAGCCTTCCAATAATGGCAATCTCCTTTCTCCCTGGTAGTGAACCCTCGTCTAGAGCAGAATTTACAGGCTCAACAAAAGAAGTTTGAGGGTATATGGGGACTTATTAAGCCTTACCGCGAGTTCTGATAATAGCAAGGCCCTAAACCTACAATTATGAATAAGTATCAGGTATCAGAGATAAAGAAGTTTTAATTGTTAGTTTGTTTAACCTTCAACGAACATGAATATCTTCTAGTCTGAAGAATCCTAGCGTTGTTTACATTCGTTTAATGACAACAAGGTAGGCTAATAGTTATCATCGATTTGTTGCCGTAAGCAAATAGAATATAAGCGCGGCATCATTTGAAGAATTTACTAAAGTGACTGTAAGCTTACGTAGAGATAGATGAAATCATTGGCCACTTAGGGGAGCCATTAACTATAAATCCTTCATAAGTAACCATATGAATCCATTCTTCGCTCATTTAGCCGCTGATCAAACTGCCGCAGTTGCATCAAAGATTTACCAAAACCAGTGTAGTTTTTTTTAAAATACCTTTGGACATGTCTTTTCATAACGGCATAAAGTTGACTCGCTTACGTAGGGTTATAATTAGAGCACCGGGACTAGGGTAGACAGAATGTCGTTTGGTTGTAAGGTGGAACAAGAATTACAATGAAGGTGGGTTAGAGATTATTCATTTGCTTTTCAGTTTATTCCAGTGGATTAAATGAGTTAAATTTAGAAATATGGAATGGTTTTGTAGTCGGGAAACCTGATTGAAAAGAGCAACCTGACTCTTTCCAATTCAAATTTTATACATAGCTTCCAAATCTTAATAGGTTACAAGTGACGCAACTATTTCTTTGGGGCCATAAGAAAAATTGGAAATTCTAGATAGGAATGAAAAGAAATATAGTCTTAGTGCTAAAGCAGAATCGTTACACTCAACCTGGACAGACAAGACAACGCCTGGTAAATACAAAAAATGTCAGATTGGAAAGAATTCAGCCAAGATACGATGTCATTTTTGTGAGCAATAGTTTTTGAAAAATCAGTGCGAACTTCAAAGATTAATGATAGCAATGTCCGATCAAATAGAAAAGGCCTGCATTGGAGAAGTTAGGACTGACAAACTAGCTGACCAACAGAAAATTTGAAGTTTTATTTTCGCCGCAGTGTGCACTAGACTGGACAGAGCTTTTCGTGTGGGAAGATTAAGCCAGCACTTCAAGATCCTGCTGGGCGCCACAATGATTGTGTTAAGGAAATTGGTAGATACCTACGTTCTACGATAAAGTTGAAGATTAGATTTGGGTCATCAGATATAATGATAGAAGCAAATAGACGCTCAGATCCGTCTTCTTTTTTGAAGCAATACTCTGACGCCGACTGGGCTAATATGGAAGGTAAAAAAAGCTTATAAGGCTACCTAGCTCTACTTTATGGTGGACCTGTCGTGTGGGAATGAGAGACAAAAATCAGTCCCAACATCCAGTATAGAATCGGATATATTGCTATGACAACATCATCTAAATAAGAGCTATTGATTGCACAAATTCCTAGAAATATGGGCTTTCCTGAGAATGTTGGGGAGAACCTTATACTTATAGAAATGAGAGCAGTAACCAAGAGGGAAAGGGCACTTGTTAAGAATCCTTACTTGCATGAAAGATCGAAGCATTTAGATATTTGTTATCACTTTATGTGTGATATAGAAGCACGGAAACCTCTACATATTAAATACGAACCTACAAGGCATATGTATGATAGCAGATGGTTTCACTTGGCCATTAGAAAAGATATTGTTTCAAAGATTTAAGATCATGATGGGTATTTCTGATGATAAGAATTTAAAAGGGTAGATTGGAACTCATTAGGAGTCCGAGAATAGCTCTATACACTTCAGAATCTTAGAGATATTACTTGGGACAAAGAGCCTTCTAGGTGTATGAATATCACATTCACATATTTGAGGAGGAGTATTAGATTGAGACTGCAGATGGACCTGATGGAATCGGAGGGACATAATTCCGGTGAAGAATCTAATCCTTGTACTAGGGAAACCTGATTGTTAAAAGCAACCCATGTCTTCCCAATTCAACCAATTGCTCCATACATGATCTTACATTTAGCTTCCAAATTTTATTACGTTGTTCATTGCGACAGTTGATAAACTTCATCAAACTAAATACACATAGACCAAGCGCGAGTTCTCGCACACGCCTAATAAAAAGTGGCAAAATTTACCCAATTTAACAGAAAATTAATTTGTTTAACCGCGCTTAATGAAAATGGATGTTACTTTTGAAGAGAAAAAGATAAGTTAGTCTTGAAGATGGAGACGAAGCTTTGGAGAAGGGATTTGTAAATTTTGTCGGTTGTTGCTCTAGCAACTGTGTGGGCTTGAAATATGTCAACAATAACAAACAACAAACAAGCACCGCGATACATCTAAATTTTTTTTTTTTTCAACGTCTTAGTGCTGAAATTGATAAGGGTAAGGAGAAATCTTTTTCATAGATATGTGAGGTGATTTCTATGATATTATAAAACACGAAACATAGAGAGATTTTGTAAGAGCAAAGCCTCTCGCTCACTTTTGTCCAAAACCAAAACTAAGCTAACTAGTTATCTTTTGGACTAAAACCGAATACTTAGTATCTTGATGTAAATTTCTAGCTTTATTTGAGTTTTGGTAAGGGATATTATGTTATTTAAGGGTCTGAAAAGTGGGGGTTAAATTTATATTTTTTGTGCATGAGAGTAGACAAAGTAATTTTTGAGGTGATCTCTAACAGAATTTACAATACAAGTTTTTTACTTTCATTAAATGCTCAGTTACAACCCCCTCCCCCAACTTTTTGATACAATATCCCAATAAAAAAACCAACACCCCAGCGCCATCCTCGCCCTCCCCAAAACACCAAAAAACTAAGCCCCCAAAAAGAAAATCCCACTAATTACCACGTTAATTCGCGATAAGCAACGTGGGCAGCATCTTCTCTCGCTTCTTCACGAGTTCTGAAGCAGTGACCAGTGTAAATCTCGCCATTAACTGCTACGAAATACATGTAGCCCAGATAACAGTCTGATTCAATGAAGTGAGGCCTTGCATATCCTCGACTGGCACAGATGCCTATTTAATAAGTTAGCCTTATTTGCTAGTCTCCTAAGCTAGAGATGAGAAAGAAAGCAAATCAACCCAATTTTTTCTATCAAGACTAAAGATTGACTTACTCTCAAGAGCTAATTCCCATGGCCCTGCCATAGATAAGACCGCTTCAGCAAACTTGTGATCTGGAAGGGTATATTCGACCTAAAACTCCATTTTAACTCAAAGGGACAAAGATTTTGAATTTGAATTTACCCAATCTTTTCAAAACAAAATTCACTTGAAAAAATGCTATCTTGCGAGGCAGTGCTTTCAACGCGTATTGCTAAGCAAGTCAATTTAAGTGGTTTGAATTGAGCTCATAACTTTTTTCTTTGGAAAAGACAATTAATATATATGTATTTCTTTTAACCTTGAAGGTTAATCTCTTGCAAATATATCCATTCAGTAGCTGATTGCTAACATGGATCACTTAGATAAAAAAATGATCATTATCTTTGACGTAATAGGTTAAGTAGAAAAGAGATCTCACTATATGTCCTTCGAAACACTAAATCAAGCTTGCTAATCATATAATATTATTCTGGCTAACATGTTGGTCAAATGATCAGGCATAAATCTGGAAAATGTCTAAGGAGAGAGTGAGGTAGACGCCCAGATTGTTAAAGTTACAGGCGGTTAAGGTAACTTTGATTCAAAGTTATTGGCTGGCCCGTGCATCTTGGAAAATTAACTAGCTAAAGCTAGCTTGCAGCCAATCATCTATTTCATTAAAACAGTATTTTGTGGTTCTGAATAATTGTTCCAAGCCTCACTCGTTGTTGCGATCAAGGTGTGGATATAGCTTATTATTTTTCAAAGCATCTGTCCTTAAGCCTAGAAGTGAACTCAATTTCTTGGTGTGGAGATAAACAGAAAACTGGCAATAGTCTTTGCCGGGTTGTTTTTTTATTTTTCCTATTGATTGACTGAGCTTATTGGAAATCCGAAGATGTAAGACGTGAAGTCGCATCAAGAACCAATCTTTTACATTTTCTCTGCGTTGAATGAGTAATGCAAAAAGATAGTATCGAGATTTATCTGTAAAAGTTAACTTAAATTCTAATACTTTTTTTCAACGAACATACTCACAGATAGTATTATATCATTCTGTTTGGGCAAAAACTCTACCAAAGATTACTTTAGTTATATCTCAGTCATGAAAACTCTCAGATATTCTGAAAACTTCATTGTGATTGGAATAAATTGCTCCAAAAATAGTTTTACATAAGTAAAGTTGTGTAGTGGGCAGCCATCCGCTCTGAAGTCTAGAAGAATCTTATGGGACCCAACATGCGACTAGTTATTTGAGGAAGTAGTTATACTTTCCCTCGATTCTATTGAGAAAGATTCTAACTGAAGTTCTTACATATTAGTAATAAGTTGTCTGATTCTTTCCCGGGATTTGGGAAGAAAAAGAAATTATATGTATCCATACATCATTGCCTGTTACAACAATCTCTTACATCTCAGGGCGCTAACAGCTGTCGAGCTTTGTATGTAAATTTTGATACCTAGAATGCTAAAAGGCATGCGGATTGGGGCTATAGCTTTAATTACTTAGCTGTAGGAAATGTTGAATCCTAACCCTGATATTGGTATTTCCACCTTTGCTTAGGAGTAGCTGTTTACATAGCAAACGTATATTTTTAACGTGTTATTTGAACGTGTTATATGGATTTTCGTTTCTAGACTTTAACAACCGCCACAGCCTGAAATCTCATGTGTGATTTCATTTACCATAGTTATTGAATCCTAAAAGATTCTTTTTGTTTCACTTTTTTCATGAGTACTGTATTTCGTATCTACCAATAATAACTCGCAAGAATAACCGCTAGGAAGAAACAAATTTTTATAACTCGATGTAAGAGCTCAAATTAAATCCTTACCAACAGAAAAGTATAATAGTTATATAATTCTCCAGCGTTTGAACTAATTTTCAATAGGGCCTCTTATTTAGATTTTTGCAAATTTGCGAAAAAAATAAACTTTGCACGCGAGGATTAATTAGCAAAGAAACCTCACCAAAATGTTCTGATTTCCACATCATCTAGACACCTATTGCCATGTCACAATCAATTTTTGATCAATTTAATTTCTAAAATTTTATTCAATTATCGTATTCATCTTTTTTTCACGTTCTCAATCTTTCAGGATGTGAAAATGTTGAGAAATGGTAATTAATTTTATTTATTCCGTTATAACTGTCCAGGCACTCTTTTTTTCGCTGGAAAAGTGTCATAAAATTTAAATTTAATACTGAAATAACCGATTTAATTTGAAGATGTGAAAATTACTAATTGGTTATAAATGTTGGGCTTTAAAGTTGTTGAAGATGGAAACTTGGTGTTTATTGTAGGGTTTTTGATTATTCAGCTTCGCGGGGAAAAAATTATTTTGGCAAATATCAATTTTGCAAGAATCTAATTCTAAGCCTGAGAGGCCCTAATGAGCGGAAGAATTTGTTGTAGAGACAGGTCCCTACATTATCATGGGAACTGTTTCATGCAGTGATGACCTTTGACTAAGAAAATATGTGGGCTGCTGTATCTGTAATAAATTTAGAACACACAGCGAGATTGATCCTATCAGATAAGTTACATACATCAAATCAGCCGAAATCTTCATTGGTTTTACACTTGAATGTATATTATGAAATATTAACTTCAGCTTGCTAACGATTGTATAAAAGTAAAACCAAATGCAAAAGCCTAACAAGTTTTGCATTTGGTTTCACTCCTGTATAATCGTAAGTAGGCTGGAGTTGATAAATCATATTTTCTAAAAGAACAAATTAAAAACTGGACAAATCATGTATATCTATTCTTGAAAAGTATTGGAGTCTGTTGAATGCATCAGCTTAGCTGTTGAGCCTATTGTAACATTAAGTTAAAGTGAGACGAGAGACGAGAAGCTTTCTGTAGGATCAAAAACATATCTCACTTCCTGTCGGACTTAAGCAATAGAAGAACTAATAACAACCGTTCTAAGGGAGTGAGTTTCTTCTTATACTCTTGCGTAGCTTGATGACTGAATACAGCTAGGCTTCGAGCTGTTAGTAAATTGTAATAATTAACCATATTTCATACTTAAACAACTGTCGGAATACACTAATGGATTCAATATTACAAGCTTGTTAAGGCAGCAATGGTATTTGTAAATGATCTTGTTTTTCTCTGTCCCTCTCCCCTACGAAAAGATGGGAGTTTATATACAGTGACTAATTACCCCTATTACTATCGTTATAAAGAAATATCATTATACATCGCGGATGTTAGTCATCAAACATTACATAACACATGTTTAGTCATTACATCATTAGACAACAACTATTACCGTTGTTTCAGAACTATTTTGACGATTAAAGGTAACTTAAAAACACGAAAGTATGTCATTATTACAGTATCCACAGGCCTTTCATTCCAAGGCTGTGATTTAGTTGTGCTATTTGAATCTATTTCATTTTTTTCCACTTAGGAAATGATTCATAAATATATTTAAATAATCTACTTCAAAATTTTACTCTGATAGAAAAGAAAAAAGATTCCGAAAATCAAATCCCTACTTATGGGATCTCAGCAAGATGATAGCTTATTTTCAATACGGGCCGTGTAACCACCACGATCAAATTCATGTGCCGCTTAAACATGATCAGATTTTAAAAAAAAGTTGTAATTTCGAGTAAAAATCATTCAATAGGCTAAATTATTGAAAATATCAATCTACAAAGTCGATGCAAAGAATACAATGTTCAAGAGTGTGGAAGCAATGATGTAGACAAATTATTAATAGGAGTCATCAGGGCTATAACTTGAGGTAGTGAAATTTGCTTTCCCTGCGAAACTGAATAATGAAAAAACCAACCAAAACAACAGATTTACAACATCACACTGAATTAGTTCACATTCCTAATTTAAAATTGAAAAGAATATTCAATTATCAAATCTGCAATTCAAGGGATTTTGCAGCGCAAAAAAAGTATCCGGGGAGTTATGACGGGGTAAAGAAAGCAAGATGTATTTGAAGCTTATTTCAATGGATTTGCAGGCCTGGAAGTACTAAGTTCTTTTTCTAAGCCGTTTTCCATCTTTAAAATGTTTCTACCTGATAAATATAACTGAATACGATATCTGTCTTACTTTTCACAAATTTAGTTGAACAAACATGAATGGTGATACTTTGATGGAAGCCTGGATAACATAGAAATCTGAACTTTGGACCAATTATGTCTTTTCAATGATTTTTCTGAAAAAGGACCTGATGGTATTGTCAGCAATAATTTAAAGAATAGCCTGTTGTCTTTATTGGAACTCGTGAATAACAATTCTTCGACCCAGGCTCTTCGTTATTTTAAAACATTTTAATACTCGCGATGAATTATTGAACTTCATCAAAGAATGGCCCAGATAAGGTGATAAGGTTCTACAGGACTTTAGATGACGGAAGTAATAAACAAGAGATCCGCTTGAAATGTGTTGGAAATTCCCATTCTTTTGGTCTAACATTGACTGTTTTGGAAGTTGATCAACAAGATCATCATTACTGTTTCCTTTAACAAGCTATTACATAATTATGTAATTTCAAAGGTTGTAAGTGCGGTAATGTAATATTGTAATTACAGTAGTGGAAAACCTTAACATCTTATTTTCGACCCCTGTGCAATCGACTCGGTGGTTTCCTGAAACGATTTCATTGCTTTTTCTGAACTTCAAACAATAGAACCAGAAGACCTGGTGCGAGCTCTAATTCTCTATCTAAGATCAATTGCTGATAAAGATACGTAGGGATATAGTGAGGGAGAGAGATGTAATGAGATCGTTTGGAGTACTAAGCCAAAACCCCTTTACCTTCTAACATGTGTAGCGGAAAGCGAAGTCAGAGAAGTTCTTCCGGATCAAAGTTTATTAGATCAAAAGTAAGTGATTTAGTCTTGAGCTTGACGAGTCTCTAGAAGTTCCTCAAAATTCATTATATGACCAAATTTACTATTAAGAAGAATATTTACGTGGAATTACGATAAACGAAATTTTCACTACGAAAAGTCCCAATATGAGACAGATCACAAAATGAGAATGAAACAGATGAAAAATATTGTTATTTTTTCAATTTCTATGGATTGGAGCCATCCCCAAATTATCACGAACTACGTCAAATATTTACTATAAATGAAATACTACAAAACGAACAGATCTGCTTCATTCGAAACCATATTCATACCTATGGCGTTCTTTCCGCAACAAGCTTGGGCTTCCTACTTAAAATACTTCATAGTGGTTATCTATTCACAAATTATTAGCGATGAGTAAAGTTGCTTCATTCAAATACATCAATCTCACCTATGGTTTTTCTTTTTCTTCCGAAGCTTTTTGGCCTCCTTCAACTGCTGTTTATGGCGCTTCTTAGCTGCTTTTGCTTCTTTCTTGCTCATCGATTTGAGACTCTTTTTGAAAGTAAGCTCAGCTGCCTTTTCAAGCTTTTTACTTGCAGCTTTTTCGGCCTTCTTTTTCTGACGAAGCCTTTTTCTTTCTTGTGCCTTCGACAAACGCTTTCCAGTCTTAGGGCGCGGTAGCCCTGGAATTGCGGGAACATGAGAGACAAATCCTTTCCCATGCTGATGGAGCCAGACTTTGCACTCGTGCTTATGGGTTTTCACCCAATCAGTCACCCTCCAAATTTCCCGTGAAAATATGGTATGTCCATAATCCATACCATATTCTCGATGCTTCTGGCAAAACCAACGATTGCCTACATCAGGGCTCATATCTCGAGTGGCATTCAGGACAAGATCACAGTCTTGATCACGCCCCTTTTTCACCCGAAGATAGTTGACAATGTTGATCGCAATCGACCTTATGGATTCACGATGCTCCCTAAACCGAATATGCTGATGACACATAGTTGTGTATCGCATAAACGGATTATTCTTGAACATGTCCTGGTTTGCCTAGGCACTAGTTAGCCTTGAACGAAGTGGGTCATATGAAGTCATTTGAGTTGTGCTGGAAGATACTTACTCTGATAAGACGATCATTATAGAGTTCATTGGTTCCTCCCCCAGCTCGATGCTCATACTTGGTCTGCGAATTCCAAGCGTCAGAGCCCTCAAGGAAGCCAACCTCGGTAAAGAACTTCTCGGTTTCGGATCCATTAATACCACACACGTTAGGAACAGCCAAGCTGTTTTTCCCCTTTCCTTTATGGCCCGGCCCATGTACCGTATTATCCTTCATCGCCAGATCATCATGCTGACATACAGGCATAGTGAGACCCGATAATGAGGATAGCGGGCCCAGGAACCAAGACTCCCAGTCGACGCTCAAATCATTCCCACTCACCACGTAATGATCATAGGCTGATTTCAAAAGTTCCAACCGAGTCAACTCAAATCTATTTCCTGCAAAATTTTCAATCTTCAAGAGTGCAGGCCAAGGCATTTCATGTGAAAACACATGGGACAACGACCATCGGCCAACCTGACAGATTAGAGTTGGATCAGAATCTGGACGGGGACAGAAATAGCCCAAAGCGGCCTCGTCGGTAGGTTTGGCTCTTGCCATTTGCTCGCATTTTTTTTGAGCCCAAGGCTTGTGGGTGCATTTCATGTATGATCCATCACTCGCTGATACTTGCGAGGCAATGTTTAGGGTAAATGCACGCATGATTTCCCTATTTATTCGTTAGTGATCTTTATCTTTGCCAACACTGTGTATGAGATTATCAAATTGATACCGTTTCATAAGACCACCATGTCGAAGTCGTTCCAAGTACGACGATTCCTCCGCCCAATTGTGATTAAGCATCGAAACCGCGAGCCATGACGGACTACCCTCCTCTTGAATGGATCCATTGTAGATGCCTTCATATAAGTCGCTCAGCGACTCCAGAATCTGCGGAAAAACAGAAGCCAAGTGTCCTTGCACTTGGTCAATGTTTTGTACGCTATTATCCACGTCCCCACCATCAAATCTCGAACAAACCCCAGGTCCTCCCAAAGAGCTCGATCCTAGATGCAGTCGCATCTGATCACGAACCAGACTCTGCAAGCTAAATCGAAGCCCCATCCTCAGATTTGCAGGCACTTGGGTTACAGGTTTGATCCAAGGAAAGGTTTTCTTTGCTTTGAGGTAGGCATCCTTGGTTTTCTGCAGACCCGGCACGAGCTCCGGACGGGAATGCGCGGGGTAATCAGACCGCGGGACTGCGCTAAAGAGTTTCCCTACACGCTCCGACAGTGACTCTAGTACAGCAGTATTTTCGGGTGTAATTTCACCCCAAGCATTGACTACATCTTGGGATCGGAGCCAATTCACTACTTGATTGGGCATCATCTTTGCTGGAATATCGAGATTAGCAACTTCCACAAATAACCCGGCTCACAAGTAACTCACATGTCATGATCTTGGTATACCACCTGCTCGCCACTTCCGCATCGTGGGTGGCCTGAGCTACACTTCCCTTCATCTTGTCGTAGAAACTAGTTACAGTACTGGACATCATTCCAGTAGCTGCAGTGATCCCCACATTTACCAAGGTGTCAACGACCACCCCAATTATCGCACAGGCTAATTGGGCTGAAGGCTTAGGTCGACTCGTGAATGTGTGAACTATCTCAGGAATTAGACCATAAAGTGATAAGTTCACTTCGTCCAATATGGTTTGAATGGCCTTGAGATAGTTCCGAATGATCAAATAACACTCACTCGTAAAGTACACCCGTCGGGCAAGTACTCGGTCGTTGGGATAGAGCGCTTGGATATCCGATAATCCAGGCATATCCTTGCAGTCTATCCAAAAGCTGCCACATTCTAGATTTCGCGTTTGAAAATAGTCAATCGCGAAAAGTTTCCACTCTCCAATCTCTGCCCAGCGTGGATCCTTCTGCCGAGTCATAGTCCAATTAGCATACCAAAAGGCATGCTCGGATTCAAACAGATTCTTTGCCGTAAAGGCAAAGTAATCTGTATCACTTTTTTCGGCGATATCACCGAGGACTTCAAAGGTAGATAACCCTCTTTCCAGGAGCCCGACCTCACCTCGACTCTTTAAGCTAGCGGAAGCTTGAGATTCTTGAACGTAAGAACTTAGCACAAGTCTTGAGAAAAACAATATCTAAACAGCTAGCATACCTGGTGGTGAGGAGGAGAAGATATCGACCTTCCTACGGTGGCTTAAGTCGATCTTGACTAGAGAGTCTGTGAGGAGGTTAGCATAAGCCTAGAGAAGTTTTAGATCTGAACAAAAAACGCACCATGTTGTATGGGTAGATTATTTATATCTTCAACCTCGGAAGACAGGCAGAAGAAGAAAAGGCACCCGAGGATGGCTATTCCCCAAAAAAACATCGATTTTGCCATGATGGGATTTTACGGCGCAAAGAGGTAATTTGTAGTTTAGAGGTATAAAAGAATTAAGGTATCGAAATTTGGTAGTAGTTAAGGAAAAATAGTCAAGTATGAGGAATCGAGAATGAAGAGTGAAAAGTGACGAGTTAGAAGCCAGCTTTATAGCTTCCATCCATTAGTTATTGAAGACAGCTTTCAGTCAGTCATGACTCAGAGACCAGTCTAGGTATTGAAGAGAGGTAGGAGATGCTAATCTCTTTTTCTTCATTTGGGAGTCTACCTAATAGATCTACATTCTAGTTTGGTCCAAGAAAAGAGAGCAACGGATTGCATCCTCGATCTCTTCAATGTCTAAAGCCAAGCAGATATGAAGGTGAAATAAGTATCAGCCAAATTAAGGCAGATAATTCCACCCAAGACATGATTTTCGTATGAAAGTGTAGCAACTCGGAGTCAACGATTGAAGTCAGAGCTTGAAGTGATCAGATATGATTACGCTTCTGCTCTTAATTCAATGTAGATCTTATTTTGCAGCTAGAGCATCATAAGGGTGAGTAAAGTCATCAACTTTCGCAGTCAATGAATACATTTCTTAGATGATGTGATTTGATATCAGAATGGGTTAGTCCACGTCACAGAGGTAGGAAATCGACCCAGATCTGGTCTTGTCTTGTCGAAGTCAGCTGAGATATGTGGAAAGTTATTCAAGGGGAGAAAAGTCCGAATTGAGATGAGATGAGACTTCGGGTTCTTTTACTTGCCTTGGATTTGAGCATGATGCTGGCAGTAAGTGGACATGGTATGACCCATAGGATTGAGCTTCGTACACCATTCTCATGGACCTAGCCCGATTGGACCAAGTGTTGCAAGTCATCAATTTTGTGTTTTCATATGTCAATTTTGACGCGAACATGCAAGAGCAATAGAATATCATGTTATTCAAAAGAAGTCGTATCAAGTTATTGATCTCCGTCCATAAGCTTAGTTGATAACTTTGAATCTCTAGGAGAAATAACTCCTTTAAAATCTCTTTGGTAGGGCCACATTACATCGGGATTTGGATCATGAGATCTGTTTGCCAAATGAGCGAAGTTAAAAACCCTCTAATTATCCGGGTTTTGTCATTTTAAATCAAACTAGTACCCGAAGTCAGCTAATTAAGAAAATTGACTAATTCTCAGGGTTATAACCTCGCTCTGTTCCCAAGTCCATTCACTGAATTTTTTGAACGTCAGCTTATCCATATGTTTTACTTGAAAAAATTACATCTACGTCATTTTTCGTGAGTTGGATCAATAGAAATTTCTACGGCAGTCGCGTTCATTTCTAGATCTCAGAAACTGATTTTTACAGTCAGAAAAATGCATTATCTGAGACCTTAGGGAACCGAAAAGCTGACGATTACGCAAAATAAAAGTATTCCTTTAGCTGATATTGGAACTCATAAAATCAATGATCTTTATGAGAATATGAATTTGTCACGGGATAAAAAGCAGGATTTAATATTTTTTTGTTTTGTTTAGAAGGCGCTTTGCCGTTGTGATCATGATAGCTTCGCCACGGGATTTAAGACCTTTGATCATCAGCACACTGAAAATGGGATTTAACAGTGGATCCTATCTCATTTCGGTAGAGGGAGTAGAGATGGGCGGATTCGGGATGCACAAAAAAGAAACCGTCGAGTCTGTGCTTTAAACGTGATATTTTTTGAATGTATCATGTGATTAAATCCACTCCTTTTCCCGACCCTGATCATCTTTCTGGAGAACAATTTTTGTATCAACTCCGGGTCTATGAGGGGGCAAAGTTGTATTTTTCTTGATATCATCATCTAGAAATAAGTTTATGAACTTTCTGATTTGGAGAGGGAGGCTTAGGTTCACCTCTTCCGCTGATATCACTTGTTTTGGCTCTAAAGCTCGGTTTATATCATGCATTGAAACCGCACCTAATAATAAACTATTTTTCTTTTGTTGGCTTTTGTATAGGTTAAGGAAAGCCCTTGGCGACACCTGGGTCTCTGTAGGAATGCCAGACTCGAAGATATTATTTAACAAAACCTTTGGTTGATTTTCCCTATAGTCGCCACAAGCATGAACTACCCTGCCATGTTTTCTGGAACCAAATCTCAGCGTTTGATATTTAGCTGAATAACATACTTTGTTCTTCTCCATC
>PEDP01000074.1:0-46005 GCA_002918395.1 Erysiphe pulchra
AGTAGACAAATAGTAAGGATTGTAGAGTGTTGATTGGTCCGAAAATTTTAAAACCCAATTAAAGATCTAGATGTCCCAGAATTGTGCAAAGTGGGGGGGAGGGCATTTAATTTTCTTGTGGTGGGCAAATAACATTTCCCTAAATTTATCCTTAATTATTGTAGTAATAGAGCCCGATTGCACAAAGCAAGTACTGTGCTTCACGATGGAATTGGTTCCGAAAATTTAGGAGCTTTACATTCGAAATTGACAGTTTCTTGTCGAGATAAATTTTACTCAAATTTATAAAATTTATTTTGAAATAATTTATTCTTGCTCAAGCTAGTTGTGAAAGGACTGGAAGTACTTCAATCTTTTCCCTCAAATATATTCCAAAATCTTACATCTCTCACGCTTGCACTTTCAAACCCATCAACGTATCTTATAAATCTTCCCCCTATTAACTAGTTTTTACTTCAAATTATACTCTTTGGGTTGTTGAATGGATAGATTTTGCTGTCGCCAATTGTAAAAAAGACGACGGCGTGAGTCATCAATACTAATTTAATTGCATCAAAACAGTCATAACACCAAAAATAATATCAAAAAAACACCTTGGGAAAACTTAAATTTGGAATTCATAAATTTTAAGTCCAAGAGAACTGCAATAAGATTTTCAGTTCCAGATTTTGATTTAGTTAACACCGTGCTGGCTTACGTATAAGCCCAACCTCAAGCCTTCCAGGAGATATTTAGTGTTAAAGGTAAACATTTATAGTCTGAATTCCTCTAATTTAAAGAAATTTTTACTTGGTGTCGCAATTTTTTCAACATAAAAAATTATAGCTAATGAAATCCTGAAGGATGTGTAGAAAAAATTTCATCATTACTCGAGGGTCAAAGATTGAGATAAAATCTAATTAGAAAACCACTATCATTCTTTATGTACCCTTATACGAGAAGCAAAGTCTCACATAGATAAGCCATGAAAGCTAAAAACTTCCAATTCGAAAAAATCCAATCAGTTTCTGGTCGCTAACGTCAATATAGTAGCTTGTTAACGGTTTTTATGTGTATTTTGAAGTACATAGCTTTTGGCTTCGACTTCCATGGATGGTGCTTTGTCAATCAATAGGCTGATAGACATGGAGTTATGATGCAAAGATGTTACTGACTGAGTTCTGCGAGGATGAATAGTAATCTTAATAAATAGAATGAAATTCTTCTTGTTCTGCTACTACTGATAAGAAAGACATCAGTTAGGCACCACCACTTTGAAATTCAGATTTGGACTTTATGCACTCAAATTAACATTCTTGGTTATAGTGTCACGTATTTTGATAAATAGACTTCAGAACTCATCCAAAATACTCAGCTCTTCAGGGGGGTCCAAGAAATTGATATTTGAAATCTATCATTTTGTTCTATAATACAGTATTTTTACATAGAAAAAATAACACTACAATCCTAAGCTTTCCTGTCCCATTTTATATAGTTGCAACAAGCAAGAACTTTATATATTGATACAAAACTTATGTTTAATGAATATCCATATCATGGGTCTCTATTTTCATGATCATAAGTTCTGATCCTACTAAATTCAACGGTTGTATAATAAGTTCAACCCTTCTAGAAACATTTTCTTAAATGCATGGCTGTAGTTTTGAGAAAAGCGAACTAACTTCAAAAATTTCAATTGTACCTACATAGTAATAATCTTCATGCTTGTTATTAATCTAAGAAGATGTTACGCTGGCCCCAAATTAATATTGGCATAGACGTGAGATGTGTTGAGAGTATTACTTTTGATTTGTTAAATCCTAACGATTTGTGCTATCTCTTTGGATTAAGCTAAGGGAAATGCCGTATTGTGGAGAGCTTCAATGTGCTTTCGATGATGCTCGTGAGCCTGTAAAGAATTAGCAATCGTTTATAAGATGATTATAGTGGATGAATTTGAAATCATAGCTTTGGACTATCACTGACAAAAGGTCGGCCACAGTATCCGCATACGCATATTTGGGGCTTATCAATGTTGATAAATACTCTTGGATGACCAAGAGGGCCACCACCGCCGTCACATGAAACTGTTCTCTCATGCGACCACTTTACGACCTGTTTGTGAGACAATTCTATTGCTGCTTGGGGTGCCGGCTAGAGTCATGTTAGTTAACATTTAAATAGTTGGTATCTCATAGATAGAAACTTCATCGACCTCATACTTCATGGAAATGTATTTATCTGTGCTTACCTGAAATTCGAATAACGTTTGTTCAAACCTTGGACCTGACATTGCCTTTGATCTAGGGTTTTGGCTCCTAGACCAAACATTGATCCTATTAGGCGCTTGAGGAACTATTGAGTTTTCATTATCTTTTAATATTGCTTTACCAATTGGCGCATCGTTTTGTTGCGTATTCAGCGGAAGTCCATCACTTTTGGGGTTGGCTGCAGTATTCTCGAGGTCACTAGACCTTAGTTTCTGGCTCGCCCAAAATGCAAATGCGCATTTGGCTTGAACTTGAGTTCTATAATTAAGTGATCCGACGACTCTACCTCTAGCTGTACGTAACATGGTGCTGTTCTCGTCTCATAGGTTACATACTAATAGATATCAATGCATTGACAATTGTTGCTAAATTCGCTTAGTAACACTGCCAAAACAAGTTACATAGATTTTACATAAAGAGCTAACCACAAAAATGACTGTTTTCAACAAACGTTTGATATGTTCAATGATTCAATTCGCTTTTAACGAACAGGAACATTGTGAGTTCTTGCTAATTGACTAAATCTAACATCTTTTACTACTTAACCAGTTACTTTCTCGCCATGTCGGCCGTCAGGCCTAATGGCAGCGCGCCAAAATCAATGTCAACGCGACTTTTAACAATGAAGTTTATGCAGAGAGCTGCTGCTCTTCCCACTTCATCAGCACCATTATTAATTAATGAGCCTTCTAAACGTACGAAAAAGGAGTCATATTCCATAACTTCTAGACAAAATATAGATCGCTTAGCAGATCAAAATGCTGTACTAGACGCTTTAGCAAAAGAAGAGAAAAAAAGTCTAGCAGCTTTAGATAGACTAGCTTCGGAGTCTGGAGATACAAGATGGGTATTGAATTTAAAAGAGCAAGATCATCCAGTTTCATCGATGTCTTTACGTGTGGTCCAGGCAGGTTATGCCAATCTTGACAGCCTAACATCTCAGAACACAGCAATAAATGATCTTAATGAAGAATCAACGATACTAGGTCGAAGAAGTTTCGGAAAATTTAATAAGGATTTAGAGGTATGTAGTTAACCACTTAACAGATATCATTGTAGAAAGTAACCTGTTCTTAGAAACAACAAAGATCACTCCATGGGGAATCATCAAAATCTGATTCTGAATCTGATGAAGATACTGATTTGGATTCATGTGAATCTGATAACTTGGACGACGATGATAGTGATCCCACTAGTCAATTGATAAAGAGTACAAGGCGGGAAGTGCAAAAAGCTGATCTCAGAGCAAAAAAACGGCAGGCTCGAGACGAGTTAAAAAACATGGCAAAAAAAACACGACAGACTGAAATCAACCTTAATCATCTCACGTCTTTAAGTGGTAGACAAGAAGTTAATCCTAAATCAAAAATCGAGTGTTATTCTTGTGGTGGTCCCCATCGAAAGATTGATTGTCCTAGGAGAAAAAGAGGTCAACAATATATCGATGACGGACCGCCAAAGAAATCATTCAAAGCTAGTTGAAACTTAAGAAAAAATTTGGATTATTCTACACATACTATCGTTTAAAACACGGATCTTCCTACCTATTCTCTGTTTAGAGAAATAAAGATTTTATTGTGAGACTGTTTTTCTATATGTGAAACACAAGGCGATCAAACTACCATATTTACTCTATTTTGAACTAACACTTTGGTATCTATTCCACTTTTAATACTACATTTACTGGCTCCTCCTAGAGCCCACATACTATGCTTATTTTAGTATTTATAATGAACTTACTAATTCCAGAGTAAAATAAGATTTATACTCGTCAAAAAATGGCAGAGGTCATGTTAAGTATCTGTCAAGATAAAGAATCAAAGTAAATGGATCAAGGTTAATATTTAGTTTCTTCTATGAATTTCACTTAAATACATCTAGGTCCTATCCATTATTTTGCTTTCTTTTTAATACAAACTGTTACAAGAATGACAGATCATTCATCAACAGCTAACTGTCTGGAATCTAATACACTAACGTGCTCAGGATATAACCCGCACATGAGGACATGTCGCGCACGCCAGCTCTAAGTAATTGACCGCCAGAGCTTCACCCCAATTCAATCATCATATCATTATCGTTACCCAAAATCCTCATCACTAGTGTTCGACAATAACTCTGTAATTACTGATGATTTTGCAAATAATTCACTAGTTACTGATAGTGATTATGTCGAGGTTTAGGCCTAGTAATAATGACAGTAGCTACTCAGGTACCCCAAAATTAATTCCTTATTTTATCTAGGGTCTTTATGAGCTTATGCTTCTTATAGACGATTTAGTATATTCGAGTGGAGGTTTACTATTTAAAAATTACTACCGGTAATGACCGCAATTACTCAATTAATGGTTGAATTTAGGCAATTACTTAATTAGGACTAGCGGCTAAGGTTTTTTTCTGGATACGAAACAATCCTGATTTTTTCCGCTAACTTTAAATAGGTTTTATAAATGGGTGAAGTAACAGCTAAAAATTCAGAATATTCCTGTAGCTTAGTGTTATAAAACAAATACTATAATTTGCATATCATCACCAAATTCTTCAAGGCAAGGAGCTGTAACAGGTTAGGAGCAAATCGTGCCATTGGAAGTTTCGGGATATCCAAAATCGGCTTGCAAAAATGTAGAAGGAATAGATATGCATACCACCAGAAATAGAATAAGAGCCAGAGGAAGAGGATAGGCCAAAATATATTTCAACTATCACAGCTGACGCGCACTTTTCAATTCCAGACATAAAGTTCGACAGGGCTAAAAGTTGCATCCACTATGCAGGATAACGAACAACAACCTCTTCGACTCGACTTCGTGATGTTGGCATTTCCAAAACATAATTAGCGGGTCAGATAGTAGTGTTGTAAACCATTCGGAGCTTTCTCCCAAGTAGATTCTGGATAGCCTAGGCACCTAACCCACTCGAGACAGGAAATGGTTCGAATCCAACAGACCTAATCACATTTCGTGCGGTGAGTATTTACAGGATAGTAAAAGCATGTTTGAGTCTAGGGATTTGTAATTTACTTGGATGGATATTTACGGATGATGGTAGATCATCTGTGAAGAAAAAGCGATTGTACTTCGTAGCAGCATCCACAAAAAGAAACTGAGGTATGAGTGTACCTAATGTTTAGTTCAATACATCTAACATAAATAGACACTATCACTGTACCATAGCCTCAGGGCTGCATAGACATATGATTTTTTTTTATAAAAAAATGCAAAACAGTTGGAATTTGAAGTAAAGCAATTCCAATTTTTTATGTTGCTAAATCTCTCGATGAAAATATTCGTTGTAATTAGAGTCGACACTTATTTGATATTAGTTAAGGTCTCAGAGAATTTAGTGTCATCATATGATAATTCCTAGATATTATATATTTAATTCTGTTACATATATGATCTTTTTACCAATATCGTTGTGAGAAGGTCATAATATTTCATCAATAATTGTAATACATGTAACCACCACTTCCAAGAAGTCTTTTAAAATTAGCAATGTGGTCTTATGGTGAGATAGACCTACTTGAGCCCGCAAGTGACTCAATTAACTCTCGAATAGTCTTGATTCTGATCATCACCCGGGCATTCTGAATTAGAGGAAGAAGCTACAGAATCAAGATATTGAACACCCAAGTGGCATTTCAATATCACTACTGCCACCTTCAGACGGCAAGCAAAACTCTTTCTCTTTTATCATGAAATAAAGAAAAACTAGATTTATATCAGCAAGTGTATTTAGTTTATTTTAACTATCATTGGCATATATCTCCAACGACAAGTATGACAATTCTACCACAAAACGATAATGGTAATATTGAAACTAGGAAAGAGAAAGAAAGTTTGGCCGAGGGCCCGTTAAAGGGCAGAGGTTATCTCGGGGAAAGTGATAGTAGAAATCGAATTTTAGAATCAATTAATGAACCAACGACGAAAAAAAGACCTAGGAGATTGAGGCTAGCGGTAAACCTCAAACTGAATAATGTTATGATCGATGTTATCAACTCAATACATCATCGCCAACCATCACAGCATTAATCTCGAATCACTATTACAATCAGTGTTGAAGACGTTATTTCCACACACTAATCGCCAAAAAAATTCCTCGCCCCGTTGGGTTTAGTTTCCACAAAGAGCATCTCGTATGTGTATTGGATGTGGTCAGCCAGGTAACACTAATCGTACGTGTGGTAGACGAAAAGCTAAATTCAGAGAATGATTTAAGTTTTCATAATGAGGGCAAAAATTAAATTGAGATATTTATATGTGAAGGATGGTTGACTAGATACGTGTGGTGGACATTATAATTAAATTTTATATCTTCAATTTTCAAAATAAAAAAATTAATTTAAAAGGCCCCGGTAGTAGTTGCCATGCCAGTGGGTCAGGGGAGTCAGCTTCTACTCCAATTAAAGGTAACGAAATTATGACATAATATCGCGAGCCAGTGCACGGGTAATTGCTGGGGCTTGTGATTTTTGGCCATATGATTGGCTTATTTGTGCAGGGGAGCAGATTAGCAGTTACCATTTCGTAGTGGAATTTGGCATCGGGTATCGGTAATTACTAAGAAACTGATATTATCAATGCGTAATGAAGATGGAGAAGTCTGGAAGTCTCCAGTTGAATATGTCCAGCGAATAGAAAAACCATCAACATATGGATTTGGCAGAAAATAACCAACGTCAAATAAATTACATGATTAAAAACAGATAATATCCAAACCTATCAACTACTTTTGATCTTACTAATAAATTTTTCTTCCTCTCTGGTCTCATTTATTTATGTAGCTTCGGATATTATTCCAAAAGAAAATGTGAAATTCTTCATGTTATTTAAATTTTATACCATCCCTAAATAAAGACTATATTTAATTTGCTCTTAACACTGTAAAGCCTCAAAAAAATAAAAAAATAAACAGTGTCAAACTTATTGCCCCTATCTTAATTAAGCAATTGATGAAAGCAGCGATACATAGACGCTATATATGCAAACCAAAGAAACCTGTCCATGAGCGCCATCAGAATTCAAAAAATGAGACCTGCATTGTCTTATGCTCGAAAGAAATTATTCTCTTCACACCACAACCGGTATACGGTCCACCTGCCTGCCTGTGATCGATATGACCAGAATGAGTAAAAAATTACCAATAGTAATGATTGTGTTATGAGGGATAAAAAAGAAGTTTACTAGTTTTACAATATCAAGCACGGCCGATGCTTCCTTTTAGGAGCTGGAGGTTCTAATGCCGCTACAATCGCCTTGAACAATTAGTGTAAATTAAAGAAATATATCAAACACTTACCTCGTCGAAGACATCTTTTAATTTGTATTGTGTCAAAGCACTGCACTCTACATATTTCACCGCACCAAGGTCTTTTGCCATTCTTTCGCCATCTTCTCTTTTGACCGGCTGCATCTTTTGCTTATTCAGTTTATCTCGGACACTGAGATCGTCTCGTAAATCTGTTTGTGTACCCACTATTAGGCAAGGCACGCCTGGGCAATGGTGATGCACTTCGGGGAACCATTTCTCTCTAACGTTCTCAAATGAGGCTGGTGAGGTGACGGAAAAACAGACAAGGAAGACATCAGTCTGTGGATAAGAAAGAGGGCGGAGACGATCGTAATCTTCTTGTCCGGCGGTGTCAAAGAGACCTAAGGTATATGCTCATCGCCAATCCTAGATAGCTGAGTTTCAGGTATAATGGAATAGTCGGAATATAACCTACATTACAGTAACCGCATAGTTATCGAACACAGTCGGAACGTACTCTGAAGGGAATTTATTGGTAGTATAGCTTATAAGTAGACATGTCTTTCCTACAGCACCATCACCAACGACAACGCACCTGGGGTTACGCACAGGGTTAGCCCATATCTCTTTAATTTGGATCCTTTCCTATTCATCCCCATCTTCTTTTTAGAAAAAAAAAATCATCTGGTGAATAATTTGGGTGAATATACAAGGGAAACAAACTTTATCGTTGCAACAACCATGCTGAATGCTTCTTATATGTTATCGTCACGTAGTGTTCCCCCGTACAAAAATGAAAGATTTAAGGTGTATCAACGTTTGCCTCAATACAAATAATCTTCCACCAGTTACTGGAATATAGATAATGATGTGAAGCATTCAACACTATGTGGACTTTCCTGATTGATAGGATCGGGCAATCAACCAAGCTTTTCCGTTCCTGGTTGCCCTCAATTTCTAGTTTTGGTTCCCGTTGTTGTAAACTGAGGTTGCCGTAGCATGTCAGAATAATCGTCTTGAGTAAATGGATATGAAAGAAGTTAATTGATCAAAATCAAGCGAAAGGGGCTGGTTGATGATGTCAAGGCTGAGTGAAGTTGGGTGAGGCTGATTGATTGGAGACGGGAAGCGGAAGATGATACAAATCTGTAATATAACAATGATGCGCTCTACGACTCTATTCTCCACGCGATTTGAGAATTGTTGCAAATTTATTGATCGCAAATCTTGTGTCCTGATGACGTACGTACTGTTCAGTAAAGCTCCACTCAAGGCACTTGGATGCTATGCTTTTTGGTTACAAAATTAGATGGTCGGTCACGTCTGCAGTTTGTTTCTCTTGGCGGCCAATCTCATTTGAGGGTTAAGGAGAGATAAGAAAGGATGAAAACAACACTCAAGATGACTCGCTGAGTTGCTGCCTGGCCGAGCTTACACAAGTTTAAAGCTTAACTGAGGATTTTAATTTTCAACATAAAAATATCTCAACATCAGCCTTGTTGTCGGCTAGAATGAATTGTCAGTATAAATTTACTGAGAGTGACTGGGCGGGTACGCTGGCAAAGACTAGAAAGACTGCATGTGTGAAAAGCTATTGATTTATTGCAAACCAACATACACCTCAACAGAAATTATCAAGGAGCAGAAGATTAATTGTGAAAGATGTTGTTTTAAGTTTTAAATACCTTCCCCGCTCTTCTCTACCCCGGCAGGCTCTGTGGATTCGACGTCCCACATGTGCTCACTTATATCTTCCGTGATCAACAACAACAATAACAACAATCACATATTATTGTAATATCTCCTCCCAAACTCTTCACCTGTTCTTAGAACTTTCTTTAAGCCGTGGATCCAAGCTCCTGCTTCTAGTCCTTCTGTTTCTTGGAGTTACAACGCACTGATCATAAGATATCATTAAACACATATTTTAAATTTGTAGAATCTTTATTGACAAAATCAATCTAATGAAAGAAGATAATTTATCCGATGACATTGAGAATCTTCTTGCGCAATACCTTGATCTAGTGGACGAGTATGATCTGCTCCGAAGGAGACTCTACATGCTGCAAATATCTGTACCACTGCTCCACTTTCTCTGACTCTGCACATTTGATCCCTTCTGACCATCTTTAGGCTCGACAGAATCTTGCAAGGGCCAATTTTAGCGCTGCTCGAGGAATAAAGTATGGGGAAGAACTCTACGACTCGCGAATTCAAGCCCTACGGTTATGTCGTGTTACAGTAGACGCGGAGAAAGGGAAGAGGAAATTTACAGTGCTTACTAAAGATACATCGAGAGGAAAATCCGATCCAACTGTTGCTAGTGAAGTTAAAGAACGAGCTCTAGATGATTTGTCTCAAGAAAAGAAAATTAGTGGAGATGGACAGACGACAGAGGATACAGCAAGAACTATCAAAAATGATCCGATCCGTATGTTTGGAATATTGACACCAGCATCACTCCGCTTGGTACAGACAGATTCTATCAAGATGGTAAATATCATACCAAGACTAGTCGAGTTAGATGCAGAATTAGCTCAGATTGAAATAGAGATCAGACGCTTAAGGAAGCGGCGAACAAAAGCAGAAGTCAAGGTGAAGAAGGGTATAAACCAATCACAGTCTTCATAGAATTACCTATCGTGCTTAAAAGATAGAGTTCTCCAACAAGATAAACATAGTGACTAAGAAATAACAATTTCGTAATGGCTTCAAAGATAATTATATATACATAAGGAACATCCCTTGAGTTTTTGCTCCTCTTTGCTATTCAGTGGCACTAAATATCTGAATTCTGCAAACAAAAGAACTGGGATAAAGTCGTCCATGCAATGCGTTGCAAATTTATATGTAATATTTCCACGTCAATAGAAAGTTACAGTTACAGGTAGTGTAACAGCACGTGTCGGAATAAAACCATAAGTATTATCTGGCTATGGCGACAGTATAACGTCTGCAAAATCAGAAAGCTTGGCTTTTGATTATCAAATTATGTATATATTCTTGAGGACCTTGTGATCCACTTGTGGATACTTTCTTCCTTGCATGCTCCTTCAGTAAAAAATATAAATCCCCTTGTCAACACTTGGCTGTGGTACACTTTATTTTTCCTGGGATTATGATGTGGACTTTGTCGATCTAGTTTGTGCTTGAGAGACAGATAGGTAAAATACATTTTCTTCACCTAAAATCTATAATTTTTTAACAATTATCTGTCCAAAGTATACAGGAAAACATCGCATTGGCTTCGATTGGCACACTTTTGCCATGTGTCTATTTATATCAGGAGTATCTTATTGATGTTAATATGAACATCTTTTTCTTGCTATTAATTTTTTTTTTTTTCCTTTTTTTATAAAAAGAGTTGAGATCGATGAGCATTAGGAAATGGATAGTTGATATTATTGAAAAAAAAATAAGAGATCACTGATGAACATAATAAAAGATCCTTGACAAGGAAATAGAAAGAAAGAAGGAGGTGACATTCGTCAAGTCGAAGAATAAGTCTCCGACCTTAGCATCATGTTACTTGACGAAAGATTTTGAATAAAGCGGATTATGAAAGACTTATTCATCTCTTCCTCTTGATCTTTTACCTGGTTCGGTATATCCTTTTATACCATACAAAGGTCAAGAGAGAAGCCAGAGAAATTGGGAATCCCTGAGGGAAAAAAAGATGAAATATTTACTAACAAACAAGTAGTTATGCGTTAATTTGAAACTTGGGTTCAGATTATGACATTGTTGAATCGGGGCCATCTTAAATTTGAAAAAATAGCTTGCTGGCGTCAAGATGAAAAGTTAAAACATCTAGTCCAATAAGTTGTATATTGGAAAACTGACTTGGCTAATTTCCTCTCTAATTAATTAGTTGGAAAACAACGAAAATCTGTCACTGACAGGTGATCAATAGTAACAGATGATATTGTAGTTATTCATAAGTAGAAAAACGTTGATAGTCGTAGCAGCTTATGATTCTATATTTCTCAAAGTAGAACTTTCTTTCATTTTGGCACTTTCATTTAAAAGAATTTGTGCCTTTTTCGTAACTTTTTCAGTAGGTATGTAGCGTGACATGACTCACCAGATGATAATACTCGATCATTTATTAAATTGACAAAGTCCTCATGGTCATCAAGTGCTCTATGAGCATTAACCTATCAGCCAGCCGATAGGCATAACGATGAAAATTGAGTCTCAGAACACAAATTGTAGTGTATATTGATCTGCTGTCTGATGTGGGCCATGCCAACATCCCAAATGAGATGGATAGAGCACGCGTTAAGGAAATATGATCTCCCAATCTGCGCCAGTCTCTTTCCAGTACCCAAATTTCCCCAACACCTTTCTACCAGTTTATGTATCAGTCAACAAGATAGTTAATTTGTATCAGATTTTAAGGAACATATTCCCCATAATTTGAGCAAAATCTATTGACTAGTGCAAAGCTTAAGGGGAAGACAACGCAAATTCTGTGTCCGATTAATCATCAATTTCGTTACTAAAATCTTCGGATTTTTATCAACGCTAGATTTGAAGTCCAACATCATTATCCATTAAATTTAAAAGGTACATTTGAAATTGATATAAAAATTGAGCCCAAATTGAACTGCAATATGTTTTTTCCTAGTACATAAAGAGTTCGTGGGGAATAATGAGGAAATAAATAAAAACATGTGATTTTTTAATCAGTATCCACAAAATAGGAAGCCTGTATTAATCAAATTTCAACGCTTTTATTATCTTAAATATCGATCATAAGACGCGAAAATGAATATGATAACCATAATTATTAACAGTAATTTAATTTAATAGAAATTGATGATAGTCTGATGGAATTCAGACTCTAAATCTTTTCGTGAGGTTATATTGATGATCAAGCTTCATGGGGAAACTCATCTCTTTTTTTCTGCTTAAGTTTCTACATATGATATTTGAAATTCTCTAAAAGTTAAAGAAGTCGAGTGTTAGCAAATAACGTAGCAATATAGATAATAAGTGAAGTAAATACTTGTACGATTAGAGGAATCATATTTTTTCAGATAATCTTAGGCTCATCCCATTTTCTCGCTCTGCTTGAGTGAGAGGCAGTAATAAGAAAGATATTTTTTAAGCGAAGTTCTAAATTTCTAATTTATTTACCAGCCATCACTATCAAATTGGCATCAAATTTGCATCTGAGAGAACTTTATAAGCATGAATAAGATGTATTAATTACTTATAAATCTTATGAGTCGGACTTCAGCATGTAAAAATGTTATTATCTTGGGTATATTGAAGCTGTATATTTATCTATTTATTACCAATATAGGAAACTGCTACACTTCATACTTGTATTTGTACCCATTTTCACACTCAAGTGTTTCATTTTTTCTTTAAAAGAATTTATTTCATCAATAGTAAAGACCCTAATCTCGCGTGGTATGTTCTAAAGCCCGACTCAATAATGCTGAAAGGAGTTGTAAGGATTAGAAGTAGGTGATAGTGGATAACTGGCTCGATGTCTCTATACATGATTCTTAGAAGAGCTTACTTATGCGATTGAGTAGCAATAAGAATTGGACTCCATGTTACAGTACTTCTGTTATCTGCACATACTTTACATATTTTACAACCTCTAGAGTCTAAATGTAGGAAGAAGTCGCTCAAGTCAGTATAACGGCGAGAGCTTAGTTGGCAAGCAGCTAAAGGCTGCCATCGCAGAGAAAAGAAAACTACTACTTGATTCCCACGGAGCAAGACAGCAGAGCTTATTGGGACAGACATATTAAGTCTGGTTGAAAGGCAACAAGATTATGGCTTAATTCTATTTAGTGTTCTATACCAACCATTATTTTCACTTACATCATTGCTCAGTAAATCACAAGCACCAAAACAGATAGCGACTATAATATTCTGGAAAACATCGCTCTTAAATGAGAGAATGGAGTGAAGATTCGTTCGTAATGTTACTTTTTAGCAACTCGGCTTGTCTGGGTCTTTCATAAAATAGCAGGAAGCAATGTCTTCAAATTCTGAGATGACTCGCTATGAAATTCGAAGTCTTCTTAAGAAATTGAAGTTGATATTTTACCTACAGTATTAATATAGAACCTCGATTAAGAGAAATTTTGACGGATTAAAGTGAAAACATCAATCCAACAAGCCCACTTAATCTTTTCTTGTGATTGAACAAGGCAAATTATTTTTGAAAATTTAGTATCAAATATTGTAGTTGAGATTTCCTACAGATATAGAGAATATTTGAAACCCCTATTTTTTTTGGATATCGATGCCGAAAACTAGATGAGCTGCAAATGTAATGGTTTTAAATGATAATTCATATGGCATATGGAAACATTGCTAAGAGTCCAGATTTTCTATTGAACTGAATCAATAGTTACTCAGAGAAAACCATAATCAAATGAACCATGTCATATTGGTATTTTTCTTTCAGTAGTGATATTGCTCTCTCCATTACTCGGCTTGGCATTATATTTTATCCTAGAGATGGAAATCGTGGTTAGATGGAATGGTTATAAGGATTTTTTTCTCAGGAGGTTACCCAATATCGCAATACCGTATTTTGTATGGAAATGATGATTAGTATAGGGAAAATAACCTGATGATGAGTATGTCAACTTCACATATTGATATAAACAGATTGGGCAAAATGATTTCTGTGAGAGTCAGATCCATCTTACAATCCTATGTGCTTTTATTAGCTTTTTAAGAGCGTCATATAGGAAGCATCCGCTTAGAAATGTATTTCTTGAAGATCTCCAGATTCTTTTTTACCAGAGAGATTTTTAGAAAAAATCCCAAAATACTAGGCATTATTTGTTGCTTGAAGTATATGTGAAACTTATCCAGGTATCTTTTGGCCACACCAATGGTATCAAACTCTATTCTTGTATTTTTTGATTTTATAATCTGTCAGTTACTAGAAAATGCCAAAATTGCTTAATATTCGAAGTCATCATCCACGGCTGGACCTTGACTTTTTGTTAAGCTCTCTTGACTTCTGTACATCTCCGCCACTTGCTTACTAGATGTTGCCATTTCAGGCTTTTTATCATCTCTAATTTTTATAAAGCGGGGAAATCTTAAGCTAATACCCTTATCTTTATCGACTCCTTCCCTAAACCCAGCTTTGTATCTAGGACTGAGTGTCAAATCTGCTGTCTTGACTTCCCAAACATACTTAGGCTCAAACCATACATCAGGCTGATGACTTCCCGATGAGGCATGAAAATAATATGGTTTAGGTTTGTCAATAACGATATCCGAGAGAAGATTATAAAGTTCTTCCAAGAGGGCTTCCGAAAAACCAGTTCCAATATTGCAAATTGTCTCATATCCATCAGTGGTGGGGTTGTAACAAGCCAGGAGAAACGCGCCATACACCGAGGTACGTTTTCCTTTCCCGTAGTAAGCTCCTAAAACGACAAGATCAAGTGAATCACCAATTCCAGAGAGATAATCCTTTTTGATCTACCACTTTATTAGTAATGTATAGCTCGTTTGCCAGATTTTAAGATCTTAAAGTATCATACCTTTAACCAGTTACGACTTCGCTTGCTTGGCTCATAACTACTTTCAGCACCATCCAGCATTTTAACCATGAGTCCTTCGCAAGATGCTTTAACACTATCTTCAAGAAAGGCTTGAATTTCGTCAAGTTCCTGACCATCCATACCAGTAGCAAAGGCAAATTCGCCCTGAATGGGAATAAAAGCTGAGTGGAGAAGTTCTCTACGATCACGAAGAGATTTCTCAACAACTGCTTCACCATTTAGGTAGAGTAGATCAAAAGCAAAGACACAAACCTTGACCTTTACATCTTCAATCTTCACATCCTTTTTCTTTCGCGTCATTAACTGCTGAAATGGAAGAACCTTCTTTTCCACGATATCCCAAGCGACACTCTCACAATCAAGAACAAAACTCTTCGTTTCAGGCTTAACCCACGTATTTAGCTTTGCAAGAATATCGGGATATTTCTTGGATAGATCTTCGGAATTTCGCGAAAATATTGCTGCAAAACCTCCAGTTTTTGTTTTGGAGGCAATAGAAGTAGGACCAGCGTACTGGATAGGCGAATCTTTTGCCACATAGTGTATTTGAGCTCTCTCACCATCATACTTGTATTCACAGGTGAACTTCTGGTTTTCAAAGCGGTCTAAAACCTCAGTTATGGCTTTTGTAGGTTTTGCCAACATGGGCTTTAATGGGATTCCGGGCTGAAGCTTGCAATTTTCACGCAAATTGAAAATACCATATTTTAACATTGCGGATATGATAATATCGTAACTAGGGATTTCACTATAGACAGTTTTGATAATCGACTCTCCCATAGATATTTGTTCAGGAGTAGGTACTTTTCCAGGAGTCTTACGCTCAAACTCATGATGTACAGCTGCCTGAGCAAGAGAAATGAGGACTGTTTTTTCAGCCAAGCCTAGACGAAGCTTACCCTCAAGAAATCTTACAATAAATTTGGCTTCACTAGCACCACCTTTATTTTCAGTAATATCAACTTTAGCTCCGGAGGTTTTTGCATCAGCCGAAGATAGAATTTTCTTTATGAGATCAACTTTACGAGTTTGTGCTCCTTGACCCGATACAGTTGCAATTTCTATTAGAGCTTTATGTACACCACGGATAGTCAGAGGCTTTGGAGCAAACATAGTTGGCTGTCTTGCTCTACTTTTTACAGCAACAAGACCAAGATCTCCAATTTCTTTCTGGTTTTCCTTTATTACAGCAAGACTTCTGCCTGTTGATTCTCCTATTGCTTTCATAATTAGGGACTCACCAATACCTAACTCAATCCCTGAGTAGTCAGCTGCGAGTTTATTGACCATAAGTAAAATTGTTGGAAGAAGGTCATTAGGTGTCAGCCTAAGGACTTGTCGCAAAAATAGGGAGCAATACGAGGCGATTGCCAATCTTTTACTTGTCATCTCAATGAGGGAGAAAGTCGTACAAAGTGCAGCGTAAGGTACTGGCTCCCCAGGCTTCCAGTCAGGATAGGGATCCTGAGCTTTTTGCTGGAGCGTCTTTTTAATCTTCTCGCAAGTTTTCTTGGATATATCTCGCTTGCTATCTTCCCCATTATTACCATCCGTATCAGTCTCCTGATTAATTTCCAAAGTTGAAGTTACGGGACTTTTACTCCCAAGTTCCGATGAGGTACTCACATGAGTATTATCTTCTTCTTTAAGATTGTCTTTCTTCACTTTCTTTTCACTTTTAGGCTTCATAATCTCTACCGAAAGTTGGTCAGGAATACTAGAAGCTTTTTTTCGTTTCTTTGAAGTTTTAATTTCAGTCTCGATTTTAACATCCGACCCTGATTCTGACGACATCTCTTCGCGAGGGTAGTTTTCTCTCCTCTTTAGGCGGCGACGCTTTGTAATAGGGGCTTCATCTTCAACATCTTTTTCGTCTATTTCAGACTCGACTTTTGGTTCCCTAATAGGTGATCTTGATCTTGATCCTGATCTTGCTCTCTTCTTATTTCCTTAAATTAAAGTTAGCAAATGTACAAATTATATATCAGGTTGAGAATTGACCTGCAATCTCGTTCTTCGTTTTTTCATTCATCTCTTCTTTACTTTTCGAAGAGACTGCAAGTGAACTTCCTTGAATCTTTCCACTTTCATTCTTACTTGCATGTGTTTGAGCCAGGAAAGTTAATTTCGACTGTTTGGCCGGAATTTGGACCCCTTTAGGTTTACCAAAGAATTTGCTAGAAATGTTAATACGACTCAAACAACTAATTTCTGGGAAAAAGTCGTACGCTAGAGAAGTTTGGGGATTCTTAACATACCCCAAGGTAGCCTGAGTTGCAGGCATTTTGCTGATTGGCCTAATGAAAATAAACTTGAAGTCTGTAAAAATGGTTCTTAGAGATGATCGAAAGGTAAAGGTGCAATCTTCTAGATGTATTTTTTTTAGAAAACGTAAATTTGAGTATGGCAGACTCAAGAATATTAAGGAATTGCGTAATCGGCTTTGGTTCAAAGATTTTGAAATTATCACTAATATTTTTGTATTTGTGCCTCCAATGAGCATCTCACACCTGGAATTTCAAATCCGAATGACGATAAGTAATAATATCAGAGTTTATCTCTTCCCCAGTTTAGAAATATAGTCGATACATAGTGCGCCTTAATTAAACAGAAGTAGTGAGAGAAAATTTGCTGTATTGGCATTATGAAAATGAACCAAATAGTTTGCAAAGATCAAAGCTTCTCAAGGTGGATAGGAAAGCATCATATTTATTGTTTTGTTGACAGAAAATTGTTTACATCATAGCGTGGTTGCGAATCGGTAACCACTAACCAACACAATTCAAAATTAAGCCGTTACACTTTTTTCTCCAACATCTTAGGAAGAAAGCGGTGAATAATCAAGGTAAATTTCCCTTTGCCCATCACCGACCCTAAACATCCCAAACGACCCATTTATGATTGTAGTGCGCCTCTATAATTCCACATTAATATACAATGACGAGTATTTATATTGACATAGATACTGGCGTAGATAGTCCTGCGAATGGAGTTGAGGATCGACCTTATAAAACACTGGCTTTTGCTACATTCAGGAAAATGGAACAAGTGAGAACAAAACTTATTTGTCTCGCGCATCCATTACTGGATCTTTAGACGATGGGGCAGATCCTACTGATAGGCTAAAATGGAAAGAACCAGCAAAAAGTGCTCTAAAGAAAGCTCAAAATGCTTTGGAAGCTCACAAAAAAAAGTTGTTAAAACAGCAACAAATTGCTGCACAGGAAGCAGAAAAGGAAGCTGCACGACTTGCTAACCTTGAAGATGCCGCCAAAATTATTCTAGAAGAAGACCCATCTCTTCCTGAGGCTCTTAAGATTAAGATAAGTAATAAAGATGTGAAATTGGGAGAAGGCGATATCAAGGGAACTCGAGTCAAGGTTTCTGGACGTATTCATCGGCTACGGGTACAAAAACAAGCTACATTTTTGACACTGATAGATGGATATGGTCACTTACAGTGTATACTTGTCGGTAACCTCACTAAAACCTATGATGCTTTAACGTTTGCACAGGGTACAGCTTTGACGTTGTTTGGAGAAATGCGAAAAGTACCTTCCGGTCAATCTGCTCCAGACGATAGAGAACTTCATGTAGACCACTACAAAGTTATTGGAAGAAGCCCTTCTGACTCGGAGGCTATAACAAATAAGGTCTCATCACAACAGGACCAATGGGAATCTTCTATGCTGGACAATAGACACCTCGTTCTTCGAGGAGATATTGCATCATCATTAATGAAAGTAAGGTCAGCACTTGAATGGGCATTTGCCAAATCTTATAAGGAACTTCAATTTACTAAAATAAGCCCCCCTGCCTTTGTACAAACCCAAGTTGAAGGCGGGTCGTCACTTTTTGAACTTGACTACTATGGTGAAAAGGCATACTTAACACAATCTTCCCAGCTTTATCTTGAAACTGGTCTTCCAAGCCTTGGTAATGTTTATTGTATTGAAAAATCATTTCGAGCAGAAAAATCTCTTACCCGGCGACATTTATCAGAATATACACATGTCGAAGCTGAACTAGATTTCATTGACTTTGAAGATTTACTTACTCATTTGGAAGAGATAATATGTAAGGTTATCGATACCGTGCTAGAAGATCCTCAGATATGTGGCTATATCAAACAACTAAATCCTGAATTTAAAGTCCCTTCCCGGCCATTTAAAAGAATGAGGTACACTGATGCGATTCAATGGCTTAACGCTCAAGATCCTCCAATTCTTAATGAAGAAGGAAAGCCTCACGTTTTTGGAGACGATATTGCGGAGGCTGCTGAACGAAGAATGACAGATATCATAAACTTACCTATTTTCCTCACACATTTCCCCACGGAAATAAAGGCTTTTTACATGAAAAAAGTAGATAATGACACTAGAATTACTGAAAGTGTTGATGTACTTATGCCAGGTGTTGGAGAAATTGTTGGGGGCTCTATGCGAATGGAAGGATATGACGAATTAATGGAAGCCTACAAAAAAGAAGGCATTTCTTCAAAGGAGTATTATTGGTATACTGAACAACGAAAGTAAGTTTTTGAAGTGAAATCTATCATAAGTATGTAAAATTAAGAGAATAATCACTAATTTAATTCTAGATATGGGAGTTCTCCCCATGGTGGATATGGCTTAGGATTAGAACGATTTATGGCTTGGATGTGTAAGCAACACTCTGTCCGTACTTGTTGTTTATATCCAAGATTTATGGGCCGTTGCAAGCCTTGAGCTCTTAGAGAAGCTCGAATTTCCTGTCAAATGTCGATATACTAAATCCATTTATTCCATTTCATTTAGAGATTAGCTGATTTACCTCAAATAAACTTCTTAAAAGTTCTACTATTATTAGCTTCTGGTTTTATGTATGCCTATAGAATAAAAAATGGATAGAAGTGACTTAATATAAGCAATTAGAAAAGTCTAATTTCATCCTATACTGCCCGAATATACTACAGATGGCACATACAGATAAACCTGAATCGAATTCTCAGCTAGTAGGAACTAATCTAACTATTTATCATCAATACCGTGCACCATCAATGACATATGATAAAATAACTCTTCACAGATATTGACACCTCAGCCATACTAAAGATGTCAAATTGATACTTAATTAGTAATTCAAACTCAAAATTTCCGAAGAATTGAAAAAATATTCTCTCTTAATATTTCTCCTCCTGCTCTTTTACCCCCCTTCCCATCTTAAAAGGAACTACAATAAATCGTCCATAATTAACTTTCTCCCAATACTCATGTCTCAATACCAAAAATCTACACGACGCACTAGTCTAGCTAACTAGTTACATCTATTCAGTCAGAGATAGACGAGGGAAAAAGAAACTTGCTTAAGAGCTTCAAAATAGCACGTATACATACAAACGGAAGAAGTATCTAGGGAAAAAAAAAAAGGAGGCGAGTTGAGGGATAAAAAGTTACTAAACCTTTGGTTTTCTTCATGTTTTTTTTTTAAAAAAAAGCAAATGGCTGTAAGTCTTTATTCTAAATTAGGTCGTCTCTGTGCTTTTAATCCTTTCTTGACTTTTTTCAAATTTTGCTAAGGCTGTTCGTTGTTGTTATGCATCGTAGTTCTTTTTGGGGTGAAATGGCGTGCGACAAGAATACTTCATTAAACATCAACATTTCTGCTTTGACACTGCGATTAATGATAAGACCCATCGAGTTCGGCTAGAAATATGCGCAATCGATGAGTTTCTTGGACAGATTTTAATTTTTAGCTTCTGATCTTTTAATTTGAATTTTGTCTTTCAATGGAAAATAGTTTTTTTATCAGATAGAGTCAAGCTAATTGGCCTCTAGCCACCTCTATTTATGTCGCCATTTCAAGTTAGATAAACATCACAATTATTATAACAGACAATTTTAGACCGTGTTTGTAAATTAAATTTTCTTTGGATTCATTAACATATTCTCCACAATAAATGACACTAATGCATTTATCCCTATTGGCCAAAAATAGTTTAAATTAATAATCCTAACTTAATCCCAGACATCGGGAGCATACAATATCTGAATAAACACGAGGCAGCTTGGTTGAAAGTGAAAAGAAAGATCATTAAAAATACATAAGACAACATTGAGATAAAGAAGTCCAAAAAATTTAAACATAACCACATGAACAGAATAGTTATTACAACTTATTATCCATGCCTGTGAAATATCAAGTAAAAATGCTGTCAGGAGTCATTACGAAAGAATACCTAGCAAGATAATAGAGATAGAGTGTGTAATAGATATTTAATTACGAGCATCTTCTTCTGCCCAGCCGTTTAGGGTGCCAAGACTAGAATCTTGGATTGCTAATCCATAGTTTCCATGTACAAGCGAGCTATTTCCAATGCCGCCAGAGAAAGAATTTTGAAACTGATGTCCCCTCCTTTCAACCTGGATATTCGTTCCACCATTTAAGCCGTTTTCTTGAAAGTGCCCATTAATCTGCGGTGCAAATACAGGTAAAGATGCAGCTCGAGAATGTTGACTACGGTTTGGGACAAGTAGGCTATTCATTGTTGAATTTACAGAGACTCCATTTTGGAATCCATTTAAACCACCAATTGTTGTAGATTGATGGTGACCTGAAAGTAATGACTGTTGAGAGACCTCTAGACCGTCCGATGAGTTTGGTGTTATTGGATTACCATAAAGAGCATTGTGTTGATTCATAAAAGCCTGTTGTTGTTGTTGCTGCTGCTGCTGTTGTTGTTGTTGAGCTAAGTGTAACGAATCTAGTTGTTGCTGATGAGAGTGATGCTGATTGACTTGATCGAGGTACATTGTAAGTGGATTTTTACTTCCGGCATTTATTACTGTGGACGGTGTAGATACCTGATGGAAGCGTTGGTGAACATTTGCTATAGAGTGGGATGCTGATCCAGTTGGCGATGAGCTGCTATGACTTGGAGGATGTAGACCGCCACTATCAGGTGACGGGGAATTTACACCATCACTCCGAGAAGAATTTTGGGCTTGAACCTGACGAGGTGGGTTCCCACAACGGTCTTTGCCAAAATTCACTTTGAATCTACGATATTCTTCTTTACCTCGAATAGCCTCAATAGCTTTAATAGCATTAGCAATATTGGTAAAATTCACAAACGCACAACTTTTTTCTCGCAAAGTATTAACTAATTCAATTTCACCATACTCAGAGAAATCCTGCTTTAGTCTGTCCTCACTCCATGACTCGTCTAAGTTTCCTATGTAGACATTTCGAGAAGCACCTCCACTCACTGCAAGGGCGATAGCGGGCGGTAGAGCACCAGAATGCTTTCCCCACCCAATTTTAAGTCTCCGGTTATGTATCATCAAGCCTTGTAGGTTACTGAGAGCAAAAAATGATGCAGCAGAGGTCGGATCTATAAATGTGACAAAACAAATATGCTTATCAGGTATGTAACGTATATGATGTAAGAGACCACCTCTGACGACATTACAGATTTCCTCAATTGTAGTCTCTGGATGGATATTCCCGACGTATACAGTACGGTTTCCAAGATTATTCATCCCCCCTGTAGTAGTTGCTACTGCAGCAGCAGCTACAGATTGTTGAGCTAGAGCATTGGAAATCAAATCACGATCAGCTCCATTGAGAGCATGTGAATATCCAGGAGCAATACCTAAATATTGTGCAGCGTTCTGCTGTTGGGTCTTTGAGACATAGGCACACCTATCTTTTCCATAATAAACACGGCGTGGTGGTTGCCATTTGGGTTCCTGAGGAAGCTGAGAAACAGCCTTAATAGCATTGCTAATTGAAAGAAAGTGTACAAACCCAATGGACTTTTCCCTAACTATCTTCACAGTGTCGATTGGACCAAACTTACTCAAATCCTCACGTAATTCTTCCTCCCCAACACTTTCATCAATATTACCAAGGTAAACATTACGAGAAGCCCCGGATTGTTGCACAGCTTGTTGCACTGATGTTGGGACTTGGGATGGCTTTCCCCAGCCTATCTTAATATCTTGCCCTCGAATTGATAGTTTCTTAAGAATTGCATCGGAATGGAAATGAGTAGCTGAGCTGCAGTCCAAAAAAGAAATAAACACACAGTTCTTATCTGGAAGAAGCCTTACAGATTCAATTTGCCCACTCCGAACGTGACCCAAAATTTCTTCCGCAGAAGTTTCTGGTGGTATATTCCCCAAGTAGACTGTTCTACTTGGATTAGGGGTGGTGCCGCCAGGTGAGACATGGGCAGGAGAGGATGGTTGAATTTGCATTTGCTGCATCTGATTACCAATCTGGTCAAATGTCACAGAAGGTGATTGAGAATTATAAAATTGAGGAGCACCGTAAATTGATGGAGATACTAAAGACTGGTAAAGCTGTGGAGAAATCTGCTGTATTTGAGAGCTCGAATTATGTGGATTGCTATGAGACGGGGAGTTTTGTTGCTGAAAAGGTGCGTAGTTCTGAAATTGAGGAGTACCCGACTGGAAAGGCGAGCCAAGAAGAAGCTGAGAAGGAAGAAGGGGTGTGAAATTCATATCAAAAGCTGTCCCAGGCGTTGGGATATCAGTTTGCTGAGGCTGATGCATTTGTTGCGTATTTATGGCAGGAATATTTACCCTTCTCAGATGCCGGTCGCCATATGAAATACCCATGGGAAATTGATGCGATGAATAACCACTATTGAAGAATTCTCCATCATTGTTTGAGGACTTTGGATTATTTGCTAGAAATCGGGTTGTAGCCGTCGCAGTTGGTCCATTTTGTTGACTTGTTATAGTGTCATGCATTACAAGGTGAGAAGATGGCAGAACAATACTGTTCCGCACGATTGATGAGAGGATCGCCGTTTTGAAAAGTCGAGGGTGAAATTTTAATTTCTAAATGGTGTGTCAAATATAAATGTAGATAAGTTAATTTGTGTCCAAAAAATTTGAAAAAAACTGTAAAGAATCGAGAATAGAAAAAAACGCTCCGATCTCTATGTTCAGCAGGCACGCCAGATTTCGTTCGAAAGGTGCTGAGAGTTGTCCTGGTTTAAAATAAGGCACTATGATACAAAATTTGCTAGTCGAATTCAAGACTAACAACTAAGCTGCAGGAGAAACTTGATAAATAATAATGAAGACAGCAGCCAGAAATTTCAGCGAAAGAGAAAATCGAAGAGTTGAAATTTGAGGCGAAGTGCCACAGATACCAGTAAAAATGAGGGACCAACAAAATGCAAATTGTAGGTTGCAATGTAAAATAGTTACGATAATTGGTGTGGAAAGTTAAAATTAGAAAGAAGCAAATAAGACAGCACTGATGAAAGCAACTGAGAAGGTATGCGTGGACATGTGAGGTGAGAAGGGAAAAGAAGAAGATTAAATGATAGAAATGTAATTGGTAGAAACAATATGAAATCACGGGGAGTCATAGATAGAGAAGACATAACTTTTTTTTCCTCTTTTCAAGCTGGGGGAGTGGGAGCGGGTAGGGGTACTAAGCTAAGCTAAATGCGGCCTAGGACCAGGGGCGAAGGAAGGGAGGGAGGGAGGATAGTCGGCAAAGCGAGTTCTAAATTAACTAATTAGCCGAAAGCCCAGGTACATAAGTAAGTAGGTGCCGCTTACAGCAAAGCATGCTCGCCCAGAAACAACCAAAAGAAACATCAGAGAGAGAAATAGAGAGACAAACCAACAAGTTAGTTGTACACAACATCATCTTATTCATGTTAAGAGGTTATGGAAGATCGATAACTGTTAGGGGATCATGGAGTCCGTCCTTTTTTTTTTTTCCTCTCTCGTCATCCTGCACATCAGATGAGTGAATTCAAGTGTTCCAGAGGTAGGAGGGTCACGACACAGTCGCCGGCTAGAAAAATTACTCTCGCTCATAGAATCAGAGACTTGGTGAAAAAGTAGCAATTATTAAGTGGGAAATTCCAGTGTTAGCGGGATACGATTGCAAATGTCGCTTCAGCCTTAATCCAAAGATATTTATTCTTTTGATTTTGGCCACATTCGCGACAATTAGATCATTTCTATACTAATTTTTACAGAAATAAGAACTCCTTGTAGTAAAATTCTCGTAAATTTCCAAACCCGTATCTTGCCGCCGAGTGTTAGCCACTCATCAGCCCTGCTTTATAGTAATAGCCTTTTTGGAAGGGTTCGGATTTAACTATATGGCAGCCTGGTTTAAAATGACCGTGAGAAAGCAAAAGAAAGCGTATTGAAACCTCAAGTAAAGTTAAGTGGGGGATATCAAAATCAATACCTAGACTTTGGACTAATTAGGATCCGGGGCGAACCGCGATCCCGAACGACCTGTTGAGGCCAATACTCCACATACACTGAACGATACCTGGCCTCACTGATAGTGACCATCTAGGTTGAATAAATATCTAGGTTGAAGGGATTGACAATCTGTAGCATAGAGCAATTAAATGCCTTGTATTTTATTTAATAAAGGTATTTATGCTATTTTTTTAGTAGCCTGTTTGTTGTAAGTAAATGAAAACAGCTGCTTTCCGGCATCCGACTAAGATGGTGTTTGTATATATTTACAATTAATTGATTTATCTCTTACTACCAAATATACACGTAACTCTGATCTCATCCGCATGTGCTATCATCATGTAGGTTGGCTTTATCTTCACCGATAGTCATTCCCCAGTCTTTAAGACTCACTGCACTTGGATGTGCTCACATCTCACTGTGTGAATCGACTTCGTGAAGATTGTTGGAGGAGGGTCACACTGGATTCAAACCAGCGATCTCCTGCTTCAAGGTACATAGAAGTCCAAGCTATACAAACTCTACTTGGACGGAGCGCCCGGCCGGCATACTATTATATCATCCTATTCTCGGCATCATGTTTAAAAACTCGATTAAATTGTATTTATGGGCTGCGCTACTATTCTTGAAAATACCAAGTGACACATTAATTTGCTAATTTAGCAAGCAATAATATGTATTTTTGATTAGCTTGGATGGATTTCATAAGTTTTATAAGCAGACAATATCTAAGACTTGATCCAAGGGAGAGAATGATAGCATAACAGCACATTTGGAGTTGAGCAGGAGAACTACGTGTTCACTGCGAAATGATCATCTCTGTCTCTTTAATTAAAGCCAAGAAGCGAGCAAGGATAATTCAGTATCCGGAATGCTATCCGATTGATTTGCTGAGCTCCTCATCCCTTTTTCCGTCCGACCACGCATGCACACAGCAAAAATAAATGACTAGCATGAAACGGGTCGCTTTTTGGGCTTGGAAAAAATTTAAAAAAAAAAAGGTTTAATCTGAGCCAAAGACAAGTAATTCCAATCCCTTAAATGGCGTTTTAATTGGCTTGTTTAAATTCGTATTTCAAATTAAATGTGTTTCTGCAGCGAACGTTTTGGAAATATGCTTGACCATCTGCGCGGAGAAAAGGTATTAATAAACACAATGAATCTATCATTTGAGCCACAAATATGCGTGATGAGACAAATGATAAGTATTGATATGATCACAACAACAAATGCCAATCCTTCAACCGATGGAACAGAGAACACAAAGATAACACCACAATAATATACATAAGGGGAGGAATTGGGTCTGCTCTGAGTCATTTCAGCCACGAGTAAGCTTACGCTCTTTACTAGCTTGAAAACAACAGCTAGTATGACTGATTAAAGCGCCTCGTATCACTTCTCCCAGACTTACCTTAGAACTCCCAGTGGGTTCGGACATATAACCTACAGCGAAATTCGAATAGCTGATGATCATTGGCAGATCCCGGCACTTCAGTGGCTAAATAGATAAAACGGCAGACTGTCAATTTCACTTGTCTATCTTGATAGTAAGTGATTTAAGTGACATTTGTAGATTTAACCTAGTCCTACAGACGCTCTAATTCTCAACTTTGTAAAGGAATCTAAAAACAACGTTGATTCTGTAATGCTTAAAATACTTTTTTGATGAGCAATGCCCAACTTCTTGTTAGACATCGAAGCAATATAATTTTATATGCAAACATTATCACATAGCTCACTTTGACGAATGGCATACTAGTTATGCTTCAGGTAGTCAATTTGCGTGTTGTGCTTGCTGATAACTCTGTGCGTCGATGCTATAATTAGAAGGACTCGTAATTCGGCATTGATAACTTGACATGCGGCAATGAACTATCTCCTTCGGAAGAAATATTTCAACTGGATATGGAAGGGATCTTCTGTTAATCTAGTGTGAATTTTTACAAGATCGATCAAAATCATCCGTCAGTAAAAAGGCACTCATAAAATGTAAAATTGTTCTAAGATGAGAAAACTTTTTTTTTTAATTTTGTTTTTTAAATTTTTCCAGTGTGGAAACAATAGACCACATTCTGTTTGTGGTCACGTGATTAAGTCTAGGTAAATCTACAGCTTAATGCTAGTACGGAGCTAAATACACTACTAGCAACCGAGGTATAAAAGTGGGTCCGAATCCGATTTATTTATTTATTACTAATCACGCGGGCTAATCCCGGCCTCAGGCCTCCTAGGGGGCATTTGGCGTGCCTGCGTAGCCAAAGGCAACCAGGCTTTTCAGATTGTCAGGTGACATGATACATCTACAAAACAACCCGATGAGCTCAAGGGTGTCTAGGGTAACTTAATTACCCCTACAAGTACATAAAGCATGTAAATGATAGTAACTTCAACGCAGCATAAGCTGAGACAATTTAACCATAATTTCTTTCACAACGGCCATAACCAAAGCATGTAAAGCTTTTGCTCCTTCTGCTGACATTTTAAGTTTTTTCTCCTACGTTCTGTTACACAATGAATTCGAGTATTGATTCTTTTATTTAGTCTACAGGTGAAAAGATGTTTTGGTGACTTTTCGAAACCACAAGAACAGTTAAGTTCTGCTTCAGTATGGTGGAATCGACGGTGATATGATGCAAAATCGCCTTGTCCGGAGCGAGCCGACAGTAGCTTTCCAAAGCTGATTCTTGGTATAGAAAATAATTCCGGCGGAACTTTAGAGCTAATCTCAATTTCTAAGTCTTTGTAGCGTTTCGGGGCATGAGAGTTCCAATATGAAACTAACGAGTTATTGTACCTTTCGTTCAGTAACTTTGTTGCTTGTGCTATCGATGCTTCCGTATATTGTGTATCTAGGCTGCAAGCTTCTTTGGCCAGTGTATCAGCACGCTCATTTCCCAAAATCCCTTGATGTCCTGGGATCCATCTCACTATTACAGCACCTACATCCGTTGTAGTGGGCCTTTCTCTTTCTAACCATATTCTACGAAGAGACTGAAACTCCTGAAACTGAGTAGAGCTTGAGGGAGTGGGGCTATCAGTATAGAGTCGAATAGCTGCCTCCTCATTGTCGAGACAAACAAATACATTCCTGGCGAATCGTGCCATCCAATGAGAGCATGCCGCTCGCAGGGCATTTTGACGTTGTTAAGCTAGCTTAGATGAATATGGATTGGGGAAGACACCTCATCACGTGGTGTTTTATTGTACATTCTCGAGCGGCCGCTCAATTGAGCTATGCATTTAGCTACTCTGGCGCTCGGCATAACAGCAGTCTACATGATAAGATAAGCCGGCCCGAGCCGTGATCACTTGTTATATCATGTGATATGAATATTGTAAAACTCACACAGTGGTCACTTTTTGAGTACTACCGCTATCAAAATCCTATTTTTTGATTGGATCGCTAAAAATTATCCTTGTCAACCTCAGTTTTGTTTGCTTACTTACAATTTGAATTACCAATAACTTGTATCACCACCGTAATTGTCATAAAACTTCAGTTAATTTATTTAAAAATTTGTCCATACACTCCCATATTACTGTGCTTCTATCTTTGACTAGATTCGTATTTTATCTTTAACTAGCAACAACTCTCGCATAATACAATGTCTTCTTCAATCAATTAAGCCCTCAGACGAGGCAAATTTCACACCTAAAAACGCTGACTTTCAGCTACCTTCTCAAATTGATATTTGTGGCATAGCTTTCGCTAGATTTAGTGAATTGAAATCCTCACTCAATGAAGCATATCAAAATACAGATATTTATACTATCTCTCAATGTCTCAGTAATATAGAGAAAATAATTAAGCTTCCTAATATCAACTAACTGGAATTTTTGGCACAATTCAGTTATAGATCTTATATTACTCACTGACACATCAATTATTTTCCTCCCACATCCACCTTCTACACTCGCTACTATTGTGTAGTCTACATGATGGGTTACTAAGCTCAAGGAAGCGGCACCTTCAATCAATAAAAACCTCTGAATATCTCCTTTCTCACTTCTCAAATCTATTGCTACTGAATCTCTTGCGAGATCCCATGCAAATCTGATAGGCGCGACTCAACGGTTCTGGATTTTTCAACCTAAGAAAGACTTGAAATTTCATGCTTACATTTAAGAATACCAAAATCGTTTATGGGACATCACAGAAAACTATAAAATAACACCTGAAGTAAAGAATCAAAGGAAATACCTTCTTCATATCACCTATTACAAACCAGTACCTACTAATCGCTGTCTTCATATAGCGCATAATGATATTATCTATGAATGCCTCTAACGGATATCATTAAGTAACTCAAAGCAATCTTACCCTCGTAAAGTCAAATGTAAATTTTGCAATATTCCAGGGCATAGTGAAAAAGTCTGTAGAAAGAAGAAACGGGCAGAATAATTAAAGTCAGAGACTAACTCGAACGAAAGTGTCACGTCCGTTAAAATTACACCAAATGAATCAACATTTCAATTAGATACAGCTGCAGATTTCTATGTTTATGGCATTAAATTTAACTTCTCCACTTATTCAAATATTACTCTCAATATCCGAGTCGCTGGAGGTGGTCAAGTGAAAACTACTGGCTGTGGTAACCTTATGTTTCCATCAATAGATAGTAAAACAGAAGTACTTAACGGGGCGATTCATATGCCAGGACAAAAACATTGTATTCTTTCAACAGCATAACTGGAAAACAGGAGTTCTCAATTCATTGGCCACCAAACTACGGTAATGACAAACTTTTAAGTCTAGTTGGTACAGTCTATGCAGTTTTCCATCGACTTATGTACAAACCATATGATCTCATTTCTAAACAACTCCATCTTCATCCTATCAAACGCGACTGGCACAATATTCTTGGTCATCCAGGTCAAGAAGCCCAAAACGCAATTTAAAATTTGCCAACCTTGATAAACACAAATTTCCCTTTGACAGTGAAATATGTTCTAAAGCCAAAATGACTAGAAGTAAAGGTCATAGTTCACTACGTACTTCATCAGCCTTTGGTCAAGTTATTCATATGAACCTCCTTAGAGGTCAGAAAACTCTAATGCCAACCACAACCGACAATTCGATATCCCATGCTACGTGGTTTCTTTTGGCAGCAGACGAGTTAACATCTAAGAAGTGACGCATGGCCAATTAACACTAAGAAAACCGTTCCTTCTCAGATTCAGCATCTTCGAGAACATCTCGAAAATAAGTTTAATAAAACCCCTAAATGCATTCATACTGATTTAAGTACTGAATTCAATAATGCAAAGCTTCAAGAAACCCTTCTCTCTCGCGGCATAGAATGGCACAAATCTTCGTCACATGCCCCTGGAAAAAATGAAATTGTAGAAAGAAATGTCCGAGCTGTAACAGAAAAAATGCGATCCCTTCATCTTTAATTAGCATTATCACTGAAATTATGGCCCATTGTTCTCATAGCCTCGATAAAGATTTTTCATTTCCGTGAAAAACCTGGAGACCTAGTTTGCAAATTACAAAAGGCAACCTATGGGTTAAAAACAGCTCCTAAACGGTGGCAAATAAAATTACAAAAGGTTTGAATTGGGCTTTTGTCCGCTCAGTGCTGATACGAACGTTTTCCGTTGTAATGACACAATCATTTCAACCTACTTCGATGACTTAATAATTATTTCCGCGTCTCGTATCCAAATTGATAAAGCTATCGCTGTTCTTGCCAATGCTTTCGAGCTAAAGAATCTAATGATGTAAAAGTCAATCAACAAGATAAAATCGAGAATCTTTGTAAAGACATGAAAATGACTCTCAGTAACGGTGCAAATACACCAATCTTTGATGAAAATTTAATTGACCGAAATACAGAAAACTCATGTTCAAGTATGGACGCCGTACTATACAGATCTGCCGTGGGCCAACTACTACACATAGCAAATTTGATGCGACCCGATAATCAATACGCTGTAAATCGGCTCCTCGAGATAGTAAAATACGCACTAATATCATTGTTTGAGCATCTACCTTTTTCAATTCCCTTTGTGCGCGCCCGGCACCCAAAGAAGAAGCTATTTAACTCATTGCAGCTCTGATTGCTCAAAATTAATGAAGCAATTACTTGGATTATTCCGTACGCTTTTTCTTGCTCGTGTTTTCGTTAACCTATCTAGTTGACGTTCAGCTTGCTAAAGTTCGGGTGTTAGTTGCGCTTCCCTAGTATTTCCCTTGGCAATTGCTTTGTCTGTTTTATTAAGCAACGCCCTAGTATTTCGAGAAAGATTTTCTGTTTGAAAGAGCTTTTAGGAAGCCACATATAGGATCTATGAGCTCTTGAGTGTGCTTGAGAATTCATCTATTTCTTCTCAAATTTCCCGAGAGTTAGATGGGGTGCTTGGTCGATCAGATACTTGTGAAGATTGTAGTACAAATTCTGGGTTGTAAGTAGAGGCCACTATCCCACCAACCTGCCCGAATGACTCGTTATAACTATTCCTTCTTCCTTTACCTTATGATATACACTGATGAAGCGCTCCTTCTTGACAGGGGCAGCATCATCAATTACATAGACATCCCTAACTTGGTTCCGGTATTTTGAGTTGGCTACCGAAAAGAGAGCAAAATCTAAGGGTTGTAGCACGAGTGACTAATGAGGGGAATGATATAAGAGATGTATCTTGTGCTACTTTCAGAAACACATAAAATCAATTGAGATATGGGTGCTGTGGCCATCGAGAATAAGAAGTCGATGCTGACCTTGTTGCGAAGTGGTCGTGGAGTGGTATTTGGAATAGATATTTTCTTTGGCCATTCCAGTCCAATAGCATTTGACGTCTATCTATTTTCCGATGTCGTATATAGCCAATCAGATATGTTTTCTTTTGAAAACCATGTTGATCATAGATGTTGGCGGTGCACTTAAAAAGTTCAAGAAACGCGCGAATAGTCTCAAAATTAGCTGCAGTAGTTCTTGCACTTGCAATTTTTCGTCCAACTACAGATGCAACCTGTGGATTCCGTTCAAGGAAACGGGGAACCCAATTTTGTCGCAGTGGTTTATTCTCCATCATTGACGTGGAGGATTAGGGTAGCCATTTCTCACAGCCGAGAATGAGATTAGATGGGGGGGGGTTTAATCGGGCAGACTGGCACACATGACATTGCGCTAACCCGTATTCGTGAGCTACAACTTGGTGACTTGCTTTGACAAGAACCGTGGTGAACAGGATGCACCAATTATCAAAACTATCTCGATTGGCATCTTCAATTTGATGGAAAAAATATGTAACCCCGAGCTGTTTTTTGCCTGTAACCGAAATAACATTAGAGAAATACAAGTATCTCGGATTTTGTCCTCTGTGTTCCTCACTAGCGACTACTGCTAGCTTGTAGTAGATTACTTAAGTTTTCTTAATGTATACAAAATGCCTCATAGTTACTTAGCTCAATAGCTTATACAAAATTGGACCTCACTTCCGCGCTCGCTGACCACTTGCGATTTTAATTCAGTTCACTGTGCCTAGAAATCCAAGGCAACCAATTTTTACAGATAGGGCGTTGAAATTGATTTATGCACAAAAAATAATAATATATTTTGCCTTATAGAATTGTATGTAGCTTGGATTTATGTGGAATATGAGCTTCGGGAGAAGTAAAAGATTGGCTTGTTTATAATTTGCCAGCAAGTATAGACAAATCTATACACGAATTCAGTCTGCATTCAACATAAGCTTTTCAAAGGCTTCATGGGAGATGGTTTGTTGGTATAAGTTTAAGCATTACTTTGATTTCGACTTTTGAACCGACCAGAAGCTCTCGTAGTATTTCCAAATAGTAGGCCTCTGATCCCACCTGCCTTTCGAGCTGGGAGCTCTGAGCTCCCAGCACTACATATATATAATAAGTATTTAAGATTTGGCAAAGTCTGGCGAATATCAATTATCTTAAGCCCTTGACGTTTGGCAAGCCATTCGATATTCTTATTAAGAAGAAAAACACCATAGTCGAAACGAAAACGTATTGCACCTTTCATGTAAAGTGGAAATGTGCGTTGTTTATCCTGTATTATTGATATAAAGTCTTGTATAATTGCTCTGGAGCCATATGGTGAAATGGGATAAGGCAGCGGAATAGAGAGATAGTATTGCAGTAAATCAACAATATGTGCAACATACCCTAATGCTGCAGATACAGTCTCCTCATCCGAATCATCAAAAAAAGAGTTCGGAAGTTGCAGGCCACAAATAGTAAAGAGAAGGGGCTTATGGATTATCGGATCAATAGGATAAATAGTCTGTAGCTCTTCACAAATACGTCTTCGTTGTCCACAGAGTTCACCAATAATATTTGTGAGCAGTTTTCGACAATTCATTAGTTTATCTTGTGCATCTTCAATTTCGTCAACTGCTTTAGCTTGTGATTCCAATCCTGATTTTATTCCCTTTTTGCGAGCTTCTATTGAAGCTATAAGATCCTTTCGACGCTTTAAGGAAACTTTCAAAATTTTACGCTCTGAGTTAAGATAGCGGTTGGCTAAGATCACTTGCTCTTTTGCCTGAAGTGCTTCGGCTAGATTTCTCCTCTCTAGTAGAAGATTGATTTGAGCTGCTAACTCTTCTCGTGTTGCGAGGGCGTCTTGTATAGATTGATCGAGATTAGAGAGGTGCAGTAATGCGCTATATGAAGACGTAGGGTGAGTCACACCGGGTTTTGGTTTTTGAAATTCAATAGCTAGATCCATAGAGTAAATGCCATCAATTAAGTCAAATAGAATGCAATTAGCTGAATATTGATGATTCTCTAGCTTTCCAATATAATTTAGTGATCTAAGATTGACTTCTTCTTCAATGAACAATTTAAAGTCATTTCTCCTAACCCAGACTTTTACGATCACGGTATCCAAGCGTGTTATTTTGGGCCCGAACACTGATAGATCAAACTGACAAAATGTTGGATTAATTGAATCTTTAATTATCTCACTAATATAGATTGGCTCCACCTGGCTAGCACAATGCAATGTTACGAATGTATCTGCCGAATTATTGACTATTACCTGCTCCAGTGTCCTCTGACGTAGACTGGCAGATGCACCTTCCCAATTTGTACTGTATTTCTGTAATTCTTGTAATACATTATCTTGGAAAGAATTTGAACGCTGAAGAGGTGGCTTATGGACTTGAAAAGACCTAAACTTTGTTCCTGATTTTTTAGATCCATCATCGGCGATAGTATCCACTAACGATGGCAAGGTGAGATTTCGAAGGTAGATCCCTTGAACATGCCTTATTTTTCGATTTTGTGGCAGTAGAAGAGGTCTTGGTGGTTCAACAGTCATCCTTCAAGTGTCGGAAGGACATTGAAGTAAATTACTCTCTTTTTCAGCGAGCCTAACTGATTAGTCTCTAAAATTTAGCCGTGTTTACTTGCGATGCTAGAAAATAAACTTAGCATATGAGATAAGATCCTCGTAATTATCACGAAATAGTTTGCCGCATGCGTATTGCTCATTTACGCATACAGTTAAGGGGTTCTGGTGTTGAATGAAATACGACTTTCGAAAATTATGTCTATAATTTCAACGATAGAATTGGCCCTTTGAGTATCAAGAAACTAACCACCACTACATGGAAATCTTATTTTTCATATCCCTTGATCACATATTTACAATGGAAAATATAGCATCTCACCTCCCAGGCAAACTGAAACGAGATATTTTCTTTGATAGAACTAGTTTCCGTTGAGACATCTTTGTACGTTGCTACGAAATCTCTATTAGTCAACTATTGAGAATAATTTATTTTTTTCAGTGTATTTCTCACTACTTGGTATAATTATTACACCAGAAATAGAGGAGCTTTGCTGTATTGCCTAAAGAGTGTAGGACAACTGAATTGAAACTTTTTAATAGCCCACTCGGTTCTATCAAAACTCAAACTGACTTTAAGCAAGTCAGGCAACTTGGAGAGGGTTAGTCTGTTGGTATTTAACACGTTAACAAAGAAAGAGCCCGGGTTTAAACAATTATACGTGGTATTCAACCAAAAGATACTTTTTATATGGTCTAAACGGCTATATTCTATGCAAAGTCTGTCTCGAAAAGTTTTCATACTAAAATTAATACAAATGGAACGAAGACAAATAAAATGAGGCTAGCATCTGTGTTTTCGTGTAATTCCGATGTATCAGAACGTCTGGTGCAATTTTTAGTTAGGAAAGTTTTTAATACTATCAGCATTGGCAAGAAAACCGGAAAAAAACTCGGCCTGATGTAGTATTCGAATTTTCCATTAAATGGATTTAGGATTGGAATATGGAGCATGCAGAGCCTAGGTTAGGGAAAAAAATTTTATTCCTGATAATTTCGTCGGACACACTTGAGAGGAGGTATTAATCAACATTACACTCGAGAGAATCTCAGCCTAACATGCCGCTCTAAACTCATTTATCTTTGCATTATTGCATATTTTAAAGCCCTTTGTTAAGCTCTTTTTTCGTTGCCGGACAATCAGACAATATGACTACAAGGTTCCTGTAGACTCAGTCTTTGTCAATAATTAAGCGTGATACGGCTTGCGTAGGGTGCCTAGAGTATAGGTAAGGATACAGTCCTGGCTAAATAAATTCGAAATACAAGTGTAATACCTGTTGAAAAATATTCAATAATAATCACGGAATCCGAAAATACACAGGGTATCAGTTAAGAAAGTATCGAGGGTGTAGATATTGCCAGATTCTTGGCTCCTAAGCAGAAGGCTTCAGTATCCGATTCCCCAATCTCTTTTATGAGTATGAGAACTTCCATAGCATACTGAGAGACGAATCTATTGTGGAAGCTTTCGAAGAACCTCACTTGCAAAGTCTCTGAGACACGACGTTGGAAGAAGACATGGAGCAAATTAAAGCTCCATCTTATCGTGAGGCCATTCATGCACGCACAATGACTTTTCAGCAATTGTCAAATAAAACTAATGGCCAGAGTATTTTTATAATACGTGTCATTTTCTACAAAAGTACTCACTTACAGTAAAATTGTGTCATGAAAAAACTACAGATAAATCTAGTAATGCTAATACTAGAATTAGATTTCTTCTTTCGGTATAAAATAATGATAAGACCAAAGCAATGAAGATGCTCGTTTTCGCTCATAAAAATTTAGTTCATATTGGCTAAGAGAGTCAACAAGTACTTAAAATAGCTGCCTCATATTGTCCAAAATTTTACAGTCTACCATCATTTACCTTGAATTATTCGAACTATCCCATTTGTGACTTCTTAAGATGCAACTTGCAGCAAGACCTCGACAACAGATACTAATCTACCTTGTTGCTCTAAGATAAAAGAACGGATACAAAAATTATTTGGAATTTTAAGACCAGAGGATAATCATTCTCATTGACGATTGAATCAATAAGAAATTGAAGCTCCTAAATCCTCTGGTCCTGACCCATAATTGCAGACTCGGGACCCCACTATTATTAGAAATCGCAGTAGACCTATTGGCTCATTTTAAAAGCCACCTTCTCTATCTAAATTAGCCTCTACGTAACGTAATCCTTCTGTGCTTGAGCATATAAATCTTGCTTTGAGTGAGAGTTTTCTGCCATAAGGATAAAAACTTATTCTTCTTGGAAGAGTAAATTCCAAGGGAGGCCATACACAAACCCGCGGTAATCTAAGAAGAAATAGTAAAAGAAAGAGAAAAAAGACGGTGTTTACGAGGGGATGAGTTGAATTTCTTCATACAGTTGATTGAGGAATGTTTAAGGCCTTTCAAATTTTAGAGGAAGGTCTTAAGATTGCTTCCTCTCAGTTATTATAATTAATTTTGAAAATTAGAATGCTATGATTTCTTATTACCCAAATTTAATGTGTAATGTTAGAGATCAATGTAATCTTTTTTTTCTCATATCCTGGTTATGATAGTATACACCTGAAAATAAATTTCCAAATCTATGATATATAGAGGGAAGAGGTTATACCTATTTTATATAGGATGTACTAATACGATCCTGATCTACCTCATAGGCCATAAATTCCTGCGAATATTTTCCAGCAACGATCTGGCAAAAGCTGGTGTCGTCGCTTTTTAACGCACCATGGCGAGTAATTAGGGAGTCGCTTTCTCAACGCCCTTGAGCCAGCTTGATCCATGGCTGACACTAGCATGACTATCAATGTCCTCAGTATGCATTAACTCAGCAACTTTTTTGTTAAGTAGATAGCAACAAAAGCAAGTAGGTTTTGATGTTGTCTCTTCTTAGACAGTTGTGAGTTGTGGCATCAAACTTAGCCTCCAAATCCATCAATTTAGCTTTTGATCAATGGATGATCTTCTCACTTCAGTTTTTATCAACATCTTCTTGATTTCATTGTTTCTTTTGTACCATTAGCTATTTGCCATAGTCAGGGGTTAAACGGGCTAATTCGACATACTAAAAGATTGATTCTGTGTGCATAAGGACGTATTATCTGAAATATTCTAGTCGGCCTATTTGGAGGTATGTAGAACTTCTAACATTACTTGAGCTTCGAAGAGAGCTGGACTCTGAAGAATTCAATCCTCAAAGATTTCTAAGTATCTTTCCCAGCTCAGAAGCGAAGCGGCCTGCAGAGGATCTACTAATCGAGTATTCTCACAAACTTACACATAGAGACTACAAACTTTTTTTCATTGCTTTAATTAATGAGGTAAACATTGATACTCATATGAAGCTCATTATACGGCTCGAGGTTAGTTTCTTACATGTCTCAGTAGACATTGTAATATATCAATATCACTTGACAAAACTTCGACCAAGTTAGTATCCTAGAAGTTAAGATGACATGAAGGAAGCATGCCATAGAGTTGCCATACTGCTGTAAAACTGATCTACCACTACTATTTCTACCGCCTAGAAAGTGTAGCTCTTTCAAACTACACTTTTTGAAAAAAAATCAAGAAGAGGAGATCTAATAACCTTAAAAAGTAGCTAAAAATGTAGAGCAGTAGCAGAAGAAGGTATACCGAGATTTATAGGCAGAAGCACCGCATGAACAATAAGCTATTATAAAGTACGTTGATAAGAAGAGGAAAAACAAAAAAATCGAAAATCTTATTTGACATGGAATGTCTTTTGGACTGACATTCACTTTCAGATGATGCTAAACCGATGATGTTGGAGACGAAACTCGAGATAGACTCTATCACAGCAAACAAGAGGATGTTGGAAAAACAAGGATCTAAGAACATAATTGAGAAATTTAAATACCTTCTGGTCCCATATTTTATTATTCTTTTTCTTTTTTTCTTTGTTGTATTTTATATTTTACAAGGTAGAAGTAGTCTTCTTTTAAAAATTCCTCTTTACCTCATCTGACGCAAAGGGTATAAATTTTTTTCATAGGAAATATATAGAGACATTTGAAGATGGACAGAATGATTATAGATTCTAGAACTAATTTTTTCAACAACTTGCACACCTATTTTTTTTTTTTTTTTCAATATAATATTAATTTAAAGAACAAAAATTTTAATCAAATCGGGTGCATCCATCCGCTTTTAATTTTCACCAATTAGCCTCTGGTCACATTGATTCTTGCATGTGCCACAAAGGAGTCTTGTGTTCACCGCCAACAATTGAACTGTTTATCAATTTCACTTTTTCGCTTGATCATATAGCCGCATACATTGAAGCCACCAGACCCTTAGATTTTTTCTTACCACCCTATGCACTACATGGTGAAATTAAGGAGACGAATACTTTATGTTGATTGAAAAATAACAGCCAAAGAGATCGATATGATTGGTAAATCTTCTGAACACTATACGCTCGTTTTGTTCCTAGAATATGTCTTAAGAGTGCTTGTGTGATCATAATGCTTTAATTTTTGTTCATTTGATGAAAGAAGATGGACTAAGTGCGGCATCAAATATCGGAAAAATATACTCAAGTATTTAATTTTTAAAATAGGCATAGAGTGAATTAAGTAGAGGCTACTTTGCCCATTAACACTTAAAGTATAAGATGGGTTCCTTTGATCGCAAATCGAGCTGAGATTGTAATGCTCCAAAATACCTCCTTTCTCTTTTACTCAAAGAAAGCATCTTTCGATTATTTTTTTTGAAAATGCTTCTACTTCAGCCGTATCTCATCAGCATATTTGCTTGTTATGCAATTATCACACACATGTCTTTTTTTGTGTTTTCTGCGCTCATGGTTGAGATGAGTAGCGATATGATTGATGCTCTCCATGTTCATAATCAAGGTGAGTCTAATTATATAAACACCTAATGCAAGATTTTTCTTTCATATGGCAAGTCTAAAATGCCTTTTAGCACGAATCAAGGCCGTTGGACCACACCGTCCTAGTCTTATCTGGTCCGATAGTCTCGCTAGCGCGGCACATTCATGGGCTGTACACTTGGCCAACAAGAACGTTTTGAAACACTCATCAGACAGTGGCCAGGGTGAGAATCTGTTCAGGCGCATTGGTACAGATGACACCACCTTTGCTATGGCCGCCAGAGCTTGGGTAGACGAAATGCCAATTTATCAAGGTGAAGTTATTCCCGTGGGAGATTTTGAAGCCTATGGTCATTACACTCAAGTAATTTGGCCAGGTACACGAGAAGTAGGAATGGCAAGCGCCAAGTCAAAGCGAGGTTGGACCTATGTGGTCGCACGGTACTCACCACCGGGAAATTATGTTAATCAGACTGCTTGGTCATGAGATAAGCTTATTAAAGTTGAAGTATTTTTTTGTTAAAGAATTTATTCGTATACTTCATTTTTGAATTGAAACTCAATTTGTGTTCTCTGTTCTCTTCAATTTTTTCGTCGGTAAATTTGAAGGCGTTGATCCTAGACGAAACAAAAAATTAGTCACATTACTTTTTTTTGAGAACGTGAAGAATTTGTTGGTAGTTTTCATCAATTTCACAGTCCTATTTCGAAACCTAGATTAAGAATTTGAGATTTGAAACCGGAAAGTATTTGTAGGATTTATGCTATTTTTCACACGGAATTTTGTGATGTAGATGTGAAGCATGGTAGTAGAGTGATAGAAAAGACTATATATCTCAATTATGAAATCCATTGTCGATATTAAATCATTCCTTTTTATTTATACATGTTTAAGAGTTGCTTCTTTAGGTTATAAATCTTTATATAGAATAGTATACTTAAAGTATTATGAGATCTATGTCGCTTTCCACTTTCCAGAACTAGGGCAGAATTCATAAATTAATGAGATATCGTGAGTGGCATTGTCTTCCTCTTATAAAGTAGATTTGCTTGTTATGTTCAACCTTATTTTTGTTTGGTAGTTAGACCACTGGTTAGATGCAAAGTGTATAAAAACAAGGTTTTCAAATGTATCATGTATGAATTAATTGAAATCTTAAAAGTAAATTGGCTTTGCGGTATATCAGGTGCTGGAACATTGATGATTCTCCACTGGATTTAAAACTTTCCCCGTTAATCTATCCAGTGTCTTGAGTATATTATTGGTCATTTAAATCCATAGAAAACAATTTTAATGTTGTAGAAATGAAGCATATCAAGGTTTTACTTCTGCGCTTCAACTGAAGAGGAGGTAAAGTTGAAGCAAAGCAACGTAAACATATCGTTGAAGCAATTATTAAATGTTTAGTTAATTGTAAAGTTAAGAATAATCTTCTAATTCTAATTCCTTGTCAGCTTATCTTTGTTTTCTTGATGCAAAGGAAAAAGTCGGCCATGTTCAGATGCTAAGAAAGTAGCAAGAATAGCTGAGAGCCAATGTGTAATTACCCTCTCCGTTAATAAGCTTACACTGCACAGCGTAGCCCTTTGAAATAATCGTTCATCATTTATGATGACAAACTGATAGTGATCATCTTTAGTGTCATATCATTCAGACGTGAAACACATCCATCTAAGCAGCTTAAACAGTTCCTCGTTCATAGATCTATTCGTACTATAACATACTCATTCGTTCTAGATGTTTAATGATCTTCTCAACCACCTCATTAACACATATATGTGTAACATCAATCACCAATAGCTCCTTACATGGCCACTTCAAGATTTCTCCTTGACCTCTGAAGCCCTTAAGAAGATCTGTATCAAGCAGAAGTCCTTTACCGCCCTGGGCCAGATCTAATCTTTCCTGGGAGCGTAATCTCCTGAGATTTTCTTCTTCTTCACAAATTAGAACGACTGGGATGAAGGCACATCCGCGATCGGAAGCAGCTTGTGCAAAATGTGAAGTGACACCTCTTCCAACTGGGTCGTTGGTCTGCGAGTCAGTGAAGATGTATCTACATATCTTTAGATTTCGACATCCAACGACTTTCATGATTCTCTTACATATATTCGAAGGTTTCCGAAGCAGCAGCAAGAGTTTGGAAAAAGACATCTCGAAGTTGCTGGCGCAATTCATAATACCCAGGGCTAGTTCTGGGTAGTATAGCTCCTGCAAGATCTATGTGAAGGTGGTTGTGAACCTTTCAAAATCAGTAAAGGTATGATTTCTTTCGTTTATTTTAGGAAATTTAAAATACCACACGAGCTTTACCCGATAATCGTTGTTCAAGTGCTTTCGCAGTCGTGTGTTTCCCAGAGCCAGGCCAGCCGTTGATGTATATGAATGGTTGAGGCATAACAAAGGCTGTGCGCCATGTGCCTGAATTTACGTATAGTGGAGGAGTGAAGTATTAGACATATATATATTTACATATATTCCCTTTCGATCTAGAAGAGATGCACAAATTTGATAGAGCAATAATGTCGCTAATTAGAGCTCCAAGCCTATAAGCAACAACTAAGGATTAAATTCAGTATTATTCTTATGCTATCACAACCAGTTTGCTCATTTCTGCACTTTGGATTCAGCAAATCAAGCTAGATAGCCCATTTACGGAACGTGTGATCTATCAAAGTTCTAAAAAATCTACAATAGGGTTGCAATGTCTAGTTTTTACGTTCAACATAATTAACCTCACTACTTCAACATTTAAGTTTATTCATTCCTAATACTTTAAACTTGATTAAGAGTCCCAATGCTACAGCACTTACAAATGCGGCAAGAATACAACCCCCTTCTATTGTAGTTGTAAGTAAGAGTATCAAACCCGAGAGCAACTCTAATCTCTCAGCCTTTGCTCTTCTATTCTTGGAACTGATATCGATTTCAAATGGGGACATAATCCTAGGATCATCAAGCTCTTCATCATAATCAGGCTCAGGTATTTGAACCATGGGGATTTCTAGTGCTAGAGCTACTGGCTGATGATCGGAGTTTGGAAGCAGTGGTAGCGACTCATATCTGATTGTTTTAATCTGAGCATCAGGATATTTACTTGTTAACCATTTTGGTAAATCCATATAAAGGATTCTATCACACCATGATGGCCACCTATGAGGTGCCCAGTCCCAAATTCCTGTCTTATTGTTGGGATCAGAAACATCATCTTTGATGATTTTATATTTGTAGGTTGGGGGAAAGGTGATGTTAGCCTCGCTCAGCCCATGGCAAGTTTGACCTGCTCGACGTGCCTGGTTTAATTGGTCCGATTTGAGTAGGTTTAGAAAATGATGCTCATCACTAAGTGACATATTTGGCTGAGGAAAGGCGGTGAGGTAATCTTGAAGAGTCGGTGATATTTGAGATGTACGATAATTCAAGTCACCGGCGATGAAGAGATGTGAAGAAGCCTTATAAATAGAGGCATTCTTGGGGACAGAGGAAAGTAATGGAATATCCTCACCAATCTTATTGGTGATAGACGGTGAAAAAATTAAGCCCTTCACAATTTTCTCCCAATCTTTGTTACGCTTATTCAAATTCCATTCCATAGCAGATAAGTGTAAAGCAGCGAATGTAAGTTCCATATTGTTAAATCTTAATCGTGCGCCCGCAGCTCCTTTACTTCCCATGTTCCAGTATCCCGTTCCTACCCCAGCAGTCTCTATATCCTTCACAGCTGAAGGATCTTTTGCATATACAATCAGGCATGTAGTACCTGTATTACTTGTCACTACAGGAACATACTTAGATGTATCATTTCTCAAATCTTGATAAACTGGATAATTTGCAATAGCATCATGAAAGCGACGAATATATGGGGTGAGGAAGGATCCACCAATGAAGGCGTATGAAGTGGGAGCAACCTCTTGAAGGGACAAGACGATGAGATCTGGCGGTTCAAACAGTTTTAATGGTAACAAAACGCGTGATGAAAACGAGTTAACATCCAATAGGGCTTTAGCACAATTGAACGTTAAGATAAGTAAACTGAGATGTTGAGTCATTTCTAGGTCGCACTATTCATTGAAAAGATTTCGTATCCCTCACTTTGAGGTTTTGATTCATATGTACACATTGATACGTTTAGCGTGAGTTTAACCATGGGCGCATTTTATTTTATATGGGTTTTATAGATTATCTGTCAGAGTCAGTCACTAATAATGATGATCCACTATTTCTTTTGAGGACTTATCAAGTTTCAATGTTTACTTGTTAACTTTTCCCCTGTATGCCTTGCTATTCTTGCAGGTTTTCATCTTCATCAGTTTTCATCGCATTCTGGAGCGGGTTCTACTTATGCCACTGACGTTACTTGTCTCTCTATAATCTAAACTGCACAATGAGTGAGAGTATTTAGACATAAATGCCCAAATTATGAATAACTAAACTACTTATGCAATCTATTAATACTGTATTTTGACTACAGTATGACTTCATATGAATATTCTAAAGTTAGTAACACAACAACAATGAAACGTGATGCCTGAGGATCGAATATTCCCAGAATATTGAAAATTCCGAGCTAATTTCTTTTCATTCCACTGTAACTCGTTTGATACGTGATAAACTTTTTAGTAGATGGCTACCTAAGCTTTTAGATCGTTACCATTACGTATCTGAGATTAAAGGACAAAAGAATGAGGCAGCACTAATCGATGGAACTCATCCGGAACTAATACGAGAGTTTTATTAACAACTAAAACAGTTTCGAGAAGCGTTTAATACTTGAGAAATGGAAAATAAATGAGCATGGTATTGGTCCAGCTGTCTATTCGAATTCTCACAATCTTGAGTCCTCATCCGAAGGATATACTTACGTCAAGAGTTAGAAGACTAGTGAATGGGTTTCAGTTATTGAGACCCATCGATATCGCCTGTGGACATGAGGCCTATTGTCATCTTCGAAGGCCACAATCCAAAAAAAAATTGATTCTCAGAAAATACACGGCCATGGTAGTATATTATATCCAAAAACGGATGGACTGCCAACCGCATTGCAACCAACTAGTTACAGCACATGTTTTGGGCAGAGACTTAATCTCAAAGTGATCGACACAAGCTTTTGATTTTGGATAGCTATTGCAGTTATGTTGACTTGAAATTCCTATGGATCAATAAACATGGTGCAACTATTGTTTTTTCCGGCTCACTCAAGTCATGCAATGAACTACAAAAACGCTTCTTTTGGTATTTTTGTACCATTTAAAATCCGAATACTGATGTGAAATGAAAAATTTTTCCTACTCAGATGATGCAGCACCAATTGAGAAAGAACGCTTTCTCGAGTCTTATTCAAAGGCTCGTTTAAAAAAGTTATCGTATACTGTATGTGGATTGCTTAAAGTACATGACACATCATGAACAATAGCTCAGGGTAGCGAGTATAGGGAGTGGCATTTGTCTTCAAATCCCTAACCATTTCAGAGCAGCCCGAACAGTTTTCTTGCCAGCATGGGAAATAATTTGTGTGCACCACAACTTACTTCTAATAATCTACATATTATTTCTATCACTATCATACTACTTTTTCAATCGCCCCGTGCTTTTCCTTACCACCATTTGTCAGCCTAATGAATTTTTCTAAATTTCTCCTCAATGGCGCTACTAAGAGATTCCTCTGGTATTTTAAACCGACTGGCTTCCTTGGAGCTTGATATCCATTACGCTAGTCTGAGACTCCATTTGATAGTACCGACAACTGGGCTTTACTGTTTTTAAATAACACGACCGCATTCACATTCTATTTGGTATATAAAGTCAGTTGAAGCTATTCAGATACAAAAATGTTACAAAGGGGACTTCAACCAACCACTTTTGATTTTCCCTTTGTGTCATAGTTTCACCTATCGTGAGCTACCATAACTCAAGGTCCAAAATTTTTTACACCCTGTAATTCTTTTCCACTACCCCCCTTGCGTACCGGTGGCCCTGGTGATAGGCAATAATTTCTTTATGGCAATTCATACTGATCGCTATTACAACCATTCAAATTTTCGTTGCTTAGAGGTCCGTAACTATGGCAATGGGAAGCGCATAAGCTACACTGATGAGCAGACAAGTAATGGCCAAGAGTTTTAACAGAATTTTTTTGGACCTTTTTTTTACCACGGAAACAAACGAAAGATGTGGAATAAAGTATTTGACTTGATGTCTGGTAACTAGATTTTGCTGATCTTATGCAAAAAGTACGCCAGGCTATCCAGTACTTAACTGACCTATTGTTACGGGTTGACCGTTGTGTTTAGCTTAAGCGAATATGCCTAAGCGCGTTAGTATGCCAGGGGCTACCTCGAACGATAGGTTATTCTAATCAACCACATTCCAGGGTAGACACTCGCTAAAGCTTTGTCAATATATTGACAATATATTGACAATGTATTGGTATTGATAATGATAAACATCACTATGTACAGGTATGAATTGAGATTATGGACTGAGGTGGCGTTCGTCAGGGATTA
>PEDP01000075.1:0-45970 GCA_002918395.1 Erysiphe pulchra
CTGAAATCAACTGTAACAGGTCTGATATCTATGCACACACAAAATGTCAGGCTAATTTCACATGCAAATTCTTCTATTCGGTGCGTCTCAGGTTAGAAAATTTTCTTACTGGCCGTAGTAGTCGGCATCCTGAGCACACTTGTAACAATGCCTCCACGGAGAAAGTCGAGAGGTTTTCTCTTCCCATGAAAACGGCTCTGACAAACGGCTGAACCTACACGAGCTTGGCGCTGTATAGCATATTCAATGAGATCGTAATTGATGCTGCCGTCTGCCCTGTGGTGGAGCCAATTCGGTAAAGCTGGAGGAGCTACACCCGTATCAAAAACTAAACTTAGCATGAGATCTGACTAATCAGTATCTATATACTAGCTTTCAACCAGGTCAACCAACGAAGACCATTTGATAGATGTTGACCGTTTATGCTTCTCACCATAACGTGAACAAGTCGTTAACCATCGTCCGTCTTTCTTATCGAGGCACTCGATATTACCAGACTGATAAAATACACAAAAATATTGAACTGACGAAGACATCTAAAAACATCCATAATGAGAATAAGCTTCTTTGTGTAACTAGTTATAGCTACTATTTAATGATCAAAAGAGGGAAAATACACATTGAGGGAAAGTAGTGGAAATCTAGAGACAGTCTTGAGGAGTTATCGATGTCAAAGATAAATTGAAGTTGTGGGTTAACATAACTGTAACGGAGTATCGATACATTATCTGGGTGAATGAGCACAAGAATTTAAAGGACGTGTCTGATTAGGTACAAAGTGAATAATAACGGAAACGCGGGGATGCATTTCGAAGTCTTTTTCTCAATCTCACAACTCAGACAAAATATAAATGAGTATTATTTTCTTGTCCAATCAGAGCCGCAATTTTTTGAGGATCCTTTAATCTTCAGTGCATACACGTGATGAAAGAGAAAGTTTTATTGTGAATTTGGCCTATATATAAATACATTATATCACGTTAGGTATCGACTCTCCAGGTTGGTGTGGTTGATGCCTCAAATCCCCAAAGCGATCAGCTTTGGCGTCCTTTGCCCAACTTGGGATTTGTAAATACTGGCACAGCCTTTATTTAGTCAGACGTTAAATAAAAAACAAACAAACAAACATTATATCACGTGATCTGCAATTTCATCATAATCCGGATTGAACGTAGCAAGCACGGGCTCTTGTGTAAATTTTAATTTAATTTCTTGAAACGCGTCTTCACACTCCGATTAAAAGACTTGTTTTTTCGCGTTTGACAGTTTAGTGGCTCAGAAAGTTTTGCGAAGTCTTTCGTGAAAAGTCGACAATAATTAGCGAAGCCCAGAAATGATCGTACGGATTTTAACGTTGTTGAAGCCTTTCATTCAGCAATAGCCTTCACTTTTTCTGAGTCCATTCTAATAGCTGAACCAACATCCACGATATAACCCAAGTACTTTGTACGTTTTGTTTCGAATTCGCATTTTGATATGTCGAGATAAAGGCCGTGTTGTAAAAGACCCGAAAGAAATTTGCGCATCTTACAGCGGTGATCATCCAATGAGCCTGATGTGAATATCAAAATATTGTCGACGTAAGCAGAGCAAAAATCTTCGAGATATTGTCAGAGTACCCAGTTAATATATTGTTGAAATGTTGCTGGCGATCCAGTTAGTCCAAACCTTTCATTCAAAAAGTCTATATCGAGTTCTGAAAGCCGTCTTCCATTCCTCTCCTTTTGCCATACGAATGCGATGAAACGCAGCCGAGACATCTAGTTTCGTCAACCATTTCGCAGTGTTTAAAACGTTGAGAGTCTCTTTTATCAAAGGGATTGGATATCTGTCTTTCATGGTTATAGCATTGATCCCTCGGTAGTTAACGCAAAAGCGCAATCCTCCGCCAGGTTTTCTAGCGAATAGAACAAGGGCAGCTGCTGATGACTTACTGTGTTGGATGAATTCTTTATCCAATAAGCTTGTTAGTTCTTTTCGAAGTACCAATAATTTATCATGGCTCAGATTACATAATAGTTCCCAAGGGACTTCTTTTTACTTTCCCTTTTTCGTCTTTTTCTAATGGAATTTCTTGGTCAATACCTGGACGATGCTGCGGCGGAGTAGCAGCTTCCTTTGGGTTAAATTCTGCAGCAAAAGATTTGTGACTTGTTGGCGGCATATTTGTTACCTCCTTTGGTGAGATTTGCGTCTTTGGTCGCAGAGCTTTCTCAATATCTGCCATGACGCGGCAAATATTTGAATTTGCTGATTTTTCTTTGCTCGATGTGCTAGTCCAGTGAAAGTAGATGACATCACTTGATTGACGCAGAGAATAGGTTTACCGTGGAGTGCTATTTTCTCCCGGACTTCATTACTTATTAGGGTGATGTTATGAGATTTGAATGTTAGTTTGCTGTTTACTGAATCAAGTTCTGCATGACAGTGTTTTAACCATGGCATCCCTAAGATCATGTCTTCGCTCTGCTTTGGGACTACATACGCCCAAGCATCCTCGATTTTTAATCTTCCAATATCTAATGTCATCGATGCTACCTGATTGATGACTCCAGAAATATTGTTGAGAACTCCAGTTTAAAATTCTTGAAGCCAATGGGTAAGTTTTTAGATGTAACTTTTACGTGCTTTTGACTAATTATGGCAAAAGCCGATGATCCAGGATCAATAAGAGCGCACAATTGGAAGATTACATTTATTAAGGCTGTAGTATGAAATAAATCACAATCAATTCTTGGTTTAGTTCTCCCATTGACTGGCTCCCGTGAGTGGCTTTTCACGGAAGCTGCACTTTTCCCTCATCTTCATCCAAGTCAGATATAGCGAAGGCCCGTATTTCCTCATCTTCTATACTCACTTGAGTTTTATAAATCAATAAATTGGGATTTAATGGTGACAAGAATCTACAATTTGGCGGTATATGGCCTCGATTTCCACATCGAACACACAATCCTTTCTTTTTTCGAAACATGAGCGATTCCTTAAAAACCCAAGTAGCTCTCTTTCCTGTGGTCTCCCGAGTTTCCGCCAATGAAGTCCTAATAGGTTCCCAGTCAATCTCATTACTACCTTTTCTGTTATTTTCTATATTATGAAATGTAGGTACATTAGTCAAATTCAAGGCGTCCAAATCGCTGCTTATAGTGTGGACTTTTGAGATGAATGATGCCCAGGTCCTAAAAGGATCTGATCCGACAAGTCTATCATTTAAATCTTTGTTGATGGCGTTTTTTAGAAGTGACACCCTATGTGCTTCGATGTATGTCGATAGCCCAGCCGATCCCAACAATGTCTCGAATCTGGGTAAGAAGGCAGCAAAATATTCTTTTGGCCTTTGTTTGGTGGAGAGCAATTCATGCCATGCTCGAGCCTTTTTGTTTGGCTCACCGAACGACCGAGGAACTGCTCACTATCGCCTATCGGTCATCTGAAAGACCTTTGGTGACTGTTGATACCATTTTTGCAGCATCACCCGTTAGTCTGGAGTAAATGTACATAAATTGGTCAAATCCGTCTCCAATATAATAACCGTCTTTACTAAGCTTATGTACGGCTGATAAGTGCCATTCGTCCCGGATTGATCTGTCACCATTAAATTTTTCTAATAACGGAAGCTTCTCTTTAATGGGTTCTGTTATGATTAATGGATTTGCTTTGGTCTTTTCCGTTTACAATTGCATTATATATTTGTTGCTGTTGTATTTGGGAAGTTTGAATTTTAATCTGCTTTTGTAATTGTTGAATTATAGAAATAGTCGCAGCTTCTTCCTCACAAAGGTCCATCCATGTTTGACGGTATTATTATTTTTTATAAAAAAAAATTTTAAGGTAGATTTCAAGATAAGGTAACAGTCTTAAAGCAAGTTGATTTTTTCAAAGTACTAGGAGCTATATAAAAAAGAAGGGTTAGGTGTCAGCCTAATTAAGGACAAGCTCCAGCCCTGTGACACAACTCGCTTTTGTGCATCTAGCGGCAGACAATATGTGTAGGCACCGTAACAAAAGGCTTTTCCACTGCCAATACTAATTCTTGATCTTTGATCATCAGAGATACCTTCAAGGCTTAGTAGGAAAGTTGAAAATTCCGACGGGTTGTCGGATTATTTTGGCCATTTGTCGAATATTTTAAGAGTTGAAATTGTGTTTGATGAACTCGAATTATCAGTCATTTGGGTAATTTTTGATGATAGTATACTATTCAATTCTATTTTATTTTGTTTTGTTTTAATTTCTTGAAAGGATGCTCTCTGATCTTACAGAAGCTGGAGTAGTCGTTAATCGCTGGACTTTGCGAGGACATCGCGTGACTTGCGTAAAGCGGACTTCGATTTATTAATCAGACTTGTAAAAATATAGTATAGATAGAGAATACAAATATGTCATGAGACAGTTCACGATAGTAAATATCAAATGAGGTTTCGAAATCTATTTGTATTCTCTGCAAATGATCTAAATAGGTTATTGCAAGGGAACTAACTATATATAAGAGTTACGTAATAATGTGGTCATGGCTTCAACCAGTAACAATAATTCACCTATCAAACCTTTTTCAAACTTTCAGATTTTCACATCCTCAAACATCCTAATACTCATATTCTATGTTACTTACCTAGCCTTGACAAACTAACTAGATTTTGCAGTATTGATGGGCGTTGACCAAAATCAAAAAAAAAAATTATTCGACTTTGAGATCATAAAACCTTAATTTTCTAAGACAAGACCATCATTTGAGTCAAATGCCTATTCAACTCAGGTTATATCAATTATCGAGAAATTTATACAGATGCAAGAACAGCTAAAGCAAGTATTGGCTAAACAAATCTTACAAAAACTAGAGGCACCAGTGCATGTCGAGAAGAATCTTACCACCTCCTTACGGTGATATGGTACTTTCAATTGTGATGCAAATTCTATTTCTTTTCTGATTTTAAAGTTAACAGTGATATCATTTCGCGCGAATTTTGTATAATTCTTAATATCAAAAAGAAGAGGAATGAGGTGTATGACTAGTATTAGCTCTTTTAGTATACAGGCATTCTTGGATTCAAGGTCCAAATCTAACAGTACAATAAAGTAAGAGAATTTGCTAAGCTATTCGCAGATAAAAAAGGGGCTAAAAATTTGCCTCCTTGTGCGAGACAACCTGTATCACGCACCACATCTTCGTCAAGAAGAAAAAAAGTTCTAAACTCCACCATAGGGTTCGCTTTATAACATTTCTATAGAAGAATTGTTAGTATCGAGAAAACTTTGACGGACTCGTTGAGGAGAGGATAGACTTGGCCCAGCAGTTCATTAGCCGCCGCTGCTGTTTTATTTGCAAAGAAGCCTGATTGTGGTCTCAGATTTTGCGTAGATTATTACAGCCTAAATGCTACCACTGCAATCGACCGGTACCCTCTGCCATTATTTAAGGAGATCTGAAGGTAGCTCTCAAAGGCACGTTAGCTTACAAAGCTAAAAGTTAAATCAGCGTTACTAAATTTGAATTAGAAAACGAGATGACTGGTTCACACAGAGAGACTTAAACTGTATGAAAATTGAAACATTGGTAGTTTTAGGAATTTTAACACGAGATATTAGACACGACAATGATCTAGAATCTGACTTTCAAAATGAAGTATCCCGCATAAATTCCATCAACTAATATTTCCTACCTAGAGACCCTACCAAATATCAACTTTATATCATACAAATGGTTATGATTATCACAAAAGAAGGTAATTGGTCTTACTTAAGATTTCAATGTCTATGGGATGGCAGTGTGTAATTTCCTGCACGGGGCACAGTATCTAATTCATCAGAATTGACAGGTAATTCAAGCGATTGATCATCATCGCTCCCAATTATTGTTGGATCTTCGATTATTTCGAAAATCCTCGGGAGGGAATTGACTCGCAGAGTTTTTTCCCGAACTTATTTAGAGCTTTACGTTCCCGCTCAGCTCGTCGAGAAACAACACCTGCTTGGTTTCATTCTCTTGGCAGTTTATTTTTTTTGGCGCCTTTTAACAGCTTAATTAGTTCTTTTCACAAGCTTTCTTTTCGGCCAAGTATTCCTTCTTCATTGCATCTCAAACTAGGTCACCAACATTTACTGACTCTCGACTCCTAACCTTACTGTTTTGTAAAGCCTCAAGGTTTCTATGATGGAATTTTTTTGCTCATTTTCTATAAAGATACCATAGCCTTACATTAACTGCGTACTTGGCAAATGCATTGAATTTGGATCGTGAGGGCGAGCTTAGTAATGGTGCTTTTTTTTTTTTTTTTTTTTTTTTTTTTTTGCTAATACAAGAGATCTTTGGAAGCTTTTACAAATCTTATGGGAGTTAGAGGATATGGATGCTAAGGGGTATAACACAGCATATTATTCCATAGCTGTAAGCACTATTTGTTGATCGATTGGCCATAGGCCTGCATTTTGATATGCTTGTTTAATTGTAGCCGGCTTACATATCTAATGAGAAATATCTGGAAATTCATATCAAAAAGGATCGAATTAAGTATTCACATTCGAGGCTTTCATCCGCTGACGTGATAGCTTATGCAACCGTTAATATAGATAATTTTACTGAGTAAAAATCAAAGTTTGTGTGAGATAACTTAATTATGCCAGTGCTAATACGGCTTGAAGAATCCTATATGTCAAGTGGTGGTTGTATTATATACATTAGGCGGCTTGGTAACTGGAAAAATCGGATGTTACTGTTTTTTGCAAACTTATGAAACTGGAGATTATGATGACTACGGTGACCATCAAATACAAGTAGGTATCGAGGTCTTCAGTATGGTCAGGTACTTAGGCAAGATGCTTTATGAAATTACTCAAGAAGGTATCATCATAAGTATAGCTAGTGTCCGATAGTGGAATCAATTATAGGCCAGAAAAATCATTTCTATACCAGCTCTCCATGTGACGCGTGTAGGAATATAGTAGAGCCGAAGCTGAGATTGACTCGATGATTACCTTATTTAGATCAATACACTTCACAAAGCTGGTCTGAATCAATCAAATATCGCAACTTAGGTAGGGACTTTTAAAGACAGATTGGGTATTCATCTCGTCGCAAAAATGCGACGCCCATATAAGCTCAAGATCTACTGGAGCACACGCTTAGCTCTCTTCGACGACATTGATATAACTGAGAACTCTAAAAAGTTATTTCCGACTAATTATTAGATGAGCTGCTTAGAGCCTGATTACATCTAGGCCCTTATATTATTTGGACGCGGATGAAAGGGTAATCTAGTCGGGGTTCAAAAATCGAGAATAAGAACGTCACCAGGCTGTAGTGCTGTGAATGCTCAAGAGCTCACAAAACTCATCGAAGGCATGTATGTAGGTATGCATGATCGGTGTCTGGCCGTTATCGAAGGCGATGATGGGCCTAACTGAAGATTAAACGTTGGGTCTTTAATATCACTTGAACAGAATCTGTTGTTTGATAGTTCTATAAAGATATAACTCTCGCTTGATCTGGACCGATTTAGCAGTAGTAGATTGTACCAAATCATCGGCACATTAACAACCACATACAAACTCCCCCCTGGTCAAACTCGAGTTAGTATTGTTTGCCATCCGGGCCCTTCTCCCAAGTAGAGTCTGGGTAGCTTGGGCACCTATCCTATTCGAGATAGAAGACGGTTAGTCCGAATCCAACAGACTCAACCACATTTCGTGCGATGGATTTGAACAGTATGGTGAAGACGTGATGGAATAATCCAGGATCCGTAATTTCCTTGGATGGATGTTAACAAATGAGGGTGGACCATAAGTGAAGGAAAGCAATTTTACATTGTACTTTTTAGTAGCATCCATGACTGGAATCGAGTGTACTTAATGAAAAGTTGAATCATCTAATAGGTAAATAAGCACTGTCTTTATATCATTGCCTCAAGGCTGCATGCACAATAACTGGATAAAAAAATACTCATGCTATATTGAGTTTAGCGAGCTCTCTCTCAAAGAGTCCCCTGTTCCTACTCCACTTTTCACACATGATACGCGATACACTGTAGATCTAAATGCGATAAAATCTACTTAGATTTAGCAAGAGCCTACTCTAATTTTTGACGTCATTTCTATTTTAATGTTCTCGCTTTTATTTTCTTTTGTCTATTCCTTAAGCGAGACGATGTTGTAATAATCCAACAGTAATTAATGCAAGTCAAGAAGCGTCTATCGTCATAATCTACGTAGGCACAACTCAGTATATGTTATTATTCTCGGGCTATACTTACTGAGACTATTGTAGATATTGACTAACTACCGCTTTATAGGTTATAAGTCTCACGTAAGGCCTCATGCACTACTGCTTCTGGAGTGTAAAAATGCGCGTAACGTAAATCTTAAAACTTGTCTTCCTCTATTCGACTCTGAGACTTTCTATGTAAGGGATGTATGTTTTATCACATGAAATGACACCCACTGAAATTTACATCCTGTGGATACACACAATGAGAAAAGATATTGTGTAGGACCTTTTCCGTTGTAAGAACAACTAAAGTAATGCTACCCTGTGAGCATTTTAATAGTAACTGTTATATTCTGCATCATAACTCGATCGTGAGAATCAACCAACTATTCTATGAAGAGGTAGTAATTGCTCGTATTCTTGATTTTCCAATTGGGACTAGATTACCTTTTCAATCACGTCTAAGTAATGAAAGGGCTAAGATACTAGCTAGCTCTAGGTAGCTCATCTTACTATTACAGAAGGTAAGTAAATTCATAAAGTTCTCAGCTCTATCAAAGTCATCTGAGAAGCCAAGCGTTAGCTCCAGCCGACCTCGAGCTTGTTTCGATGATCAGCCAACCTATCTTCCCAGAAATTCCTAGTAGAGTTGCGATATAAGATTGATTCAGACCAGTTTGGTAAAATGTTTTGATCTAAATAACAAAAACTAGTATTCAACACTTGAATATGTACCTTGATATATAGTGAGTGTTACTGACAACACACGTCTCTTTTCAAACGTTTAGACAAGGGTGTAGAAAGTGGCGACTGATAAAGAATTGTGTAAGGAGGAATCGTGAGAATAAAATTATTAGTCAAGAATAATTATGACGTTCGTGATGATGATTGCGAAGTTCTTATCGTGGTGGTTGTGTGTTTCTAAATTATGGTCAGAGATGGGCTTTGTGGGAAGGAGAATAGAATAGATGGGTCATATGATCAGGATTGCCTATTATTTCGGGCAAATACTTTATACTTCAACTAGCACCAAGACAGACTAGTGGGAATGTAAAGTAATCCTTGAGGTCTTTATCCCACTGTTCACGATCTACCCATGATGCACCACTGCATGTATAAATGCATAACTCAATCTAACAGTTATAAATAAATAACTAGGCCTATTTTTGTGACTATAAATAAAACAAACACTACAATCGTTCGGCTAACCTCGTCTAAAAAATAAATGATCTAACTTTTCAGGTGAGGGTCAGCGATATACCCAGAAAAGTGTTTTAAATAGGCACAGATACTTGCAGAGGGAAAAAAAAAAAAGCAATAACCTAATGACACTGAGTAGCGCTTTCTAATTGTACAATTTTAGGTAATTTCATCAGTATTTTTTTACATCTGTCTGTCATTGAATTTCATTTGGAAGGCAAATTGTATGCTTGGCATATTGCTGTCTGTCCCTCACCTGAAAAGTAAAATCACTTACTTTTTGGGTGAGATTAGCTGAACAATTACAAGAATTTTATGTTTTTCTATTCGACACTCGTGCTGATTTTATGTTTTCACAATTACACACGACAGCTTCTTTTCCTCCACTGCTTGCATAAATAAATGGCTTTCCATGGCCCATCGCTCAAAGCCGTAACAAAGCAAGAGACAAGGGGGCCTCGCCGGGGGAGTTAGTTAGGGCTATGGCCGGCCGTCAACCTCCTACGCAAGTCAGAGTCCAGCTTCTCTCAATACTTAATTACCCATCCATCTCCCACGAGAATTGCGCTCTTAACATTACTACTGGCTTACACTCCTCTCTAAATAAAATCATCTCCCCCTCCCTCTGCAGCCTGTCCATCGAGGGGAAGGAGTGAAAAATCCGCGATTTCTCTCTTATATTGTCCTAATTGCCTATTCTAAAATGTCTATTTGGATTGAATCCACAGCAGCTACTTCTACAATTCCATCAACACTCATGTAAAGTTTACACCTCTCTCTTTCATTTTTTTATCTATCGAAAGATATAGGACCAAGCTCAGAATGTTAATCGATTTCTCTCTATCTAGCAAAATACTCCCACTTATTGTCCTTGTATCGATACTATTACTCATTGCATTTGTCATATATCAAATCAATGTAACGGTTCAAAAAATATCAAGTGAAACTTCTAATAAGATGCAAACGAAAAACATATTCTTCACTAGAGACGGAGTAACAGTAGGCGTCAAAGAACTCAAAAATGAAAGATATATCGATGTTAGCCAAAACTTCTTAGTTAAGACATGGAACTTAAATAAATGGCCAACATACACCCGTCGACTCAAATTCAATTCTTGGAGAAGAGCAGAGGCTACATTTAGAAGAAGATCCTCACCGTCTCCGATTCCCATGTGAAAATAATACCGGAAGAATTTTAATATATTTATTTAGTAGTTTTTTTTTTTTTCATCAAATTATTTCTTGTTCGATCGGAGTTCAAAAATAAAATAAAATGTGCTTATATAGACCAAGTGAATCGCGATCTTTGTAATTTTTTGACAGCTGGGAAAATTGATATGGTAGTTTAGAGCTATGTTATATTATGTGTTTACTTGCAGGGGGTTGGAAAAAATAGCAAAAATATTAATATCTGAACAGTATATCTGATTTTGGATGAACTTCTGATTTATCTCTACTGCTCCTCTAACAAAAAATCACAGAGTTACGAAAAAGAGAACATCTTGTAATTTGAACTTTTTTAAACCATGTCGAAGCCCTAGACTGATAGCCTGAACTCCGGATGACTCTGTGCCCCGCAAAATACTCTTTTCATTAGCCACTCACTCCCTTTCTGCGACATGCTAGATAATGAATGCTGCCTTGTCCAAGATCCGCTAGTTCAAGGATTATGGCTACTATTAATTAGGGGGGTCTGCTATACGCTAAACCCCGCTAGCTAAATTTTCTTAATGCGGGGTGGATATCGGTCCTTTCAGTCTGAACTATTGGTTGAAAAACTGCATAATTAATCCCTACTAGCAAGCAGCCTCTATTTTGTTTTGACTAATTTTCCTTCAATGCCAAATTCGTCACCTCTTTGCCTCCCTTACTGTTATGGGACGAATAAATACACAACGGCAAAGCACGAAAGTAATCCCACAAAATATAATTATTTTTATTTATGAGGAAACATTACTTCTTAAAGGGAAACCTACGTTAAATACACAAATTAGGATTTTCTAGTAATCCCCCATTAGGTATCCAGCTACCGACCTCTTAATCTGTTATTGAAGACTTAACACTGACTGATGATTTATTTGTATTATTTAAATAATTAGACCGAGAAATGTATCCGCATTTGCTTAAGCCCATCGAATTGCTAAGATCTTCTCAACGAATGAAGTTAAGCACCCCATTTTGCTTTTTGCGTTGAACCAATGCCGCGTTGCGGGAGACTGACTTTTTCCCTCATGCCAATTGTTAGTTATTATATAGGCCTAACTAAAATGTACGAAATTTTTGTGACATTACTATAGCAAAAGTAGTAGATATACCCATAGTTAATAAAAGCAGTCTGATAATCTCTCTCTCACGCGATTTTCTCACTCAGAATTCTCTCTGAACAAATGCTGCCTGATATCCGACGATTGATGAATAAGCAATTGGGAATGTCACGACACGGGGGGTTTTGAATCAAAATTCGTTTTCGTGTGTTTGTGAGGAAAAAAAAAAAAAAAAGAAAAGAAAAATTATTGATTTTATTAATCTTAATACAATAAATGATATAAATGCTCAACTTGAATTCCAGCGCTAGCAATATTACCGATCTCACAGCCGCCAATTTTTGCTCTTAAAGCCGATTTTTTTTTTCACAAGAACCAGTTCGTTTCGTCCACCTCATGAATTTGTGCCGATCAAGCAAGCGAAGGCCAGACAGACAGAACCCATGCGAAGTAAGAAATTAGGGATAAAAATCCCTGTTTGATAACTTTATGATCAACTACTTACCCCATGTTATGTCTGTGCGCGTGGCATGTCAAATTGTTGTTGCTAAGTCCACTTTTCCTATATATATACATCACGTGACGCGTCAAAATTGTATTTCAATTATCGGTATACTAATTACGTGAGACAAAAGCCCTTTTTTTACCGAACGCCCAAATTACGAGCTCTCCTCTCTTCTCTACGTTTGAGATTTACATGCATATCAAGTAATCGAAAGATCATAGACCTTGGTCGATTGCTTCAGGAACAATGGGGGTTTTCATTTGTAGTATTAGCTCGTTGTTTTAAAGCACTAACTCGTTTGAAGACATCGTTTTTTTTTTTTTAACATTTTAACATTTTACAGTGGTGACAGAAGAACAGGGGCCAATTCTTAAAGATTAGTTGGAGAAGTGTAAAGGACGGAATACCTACCTAACAAGCAGTAAATGCTTCAATTGAATCTTTGTAATCCCATCAAATTACGCAAGAGTTTGGATACTTTTTCAGAAAATATACATGAGGTTCCTTGACACCTCGAAAACCTAAATCATGTTATTTTATGCATACATTATAATTATGTACGATGTGAGTATGCAATGTTGTGCATCTATGTAAATTATCTATTTTACGTCAACTAATTATACAAACGGGGTCTGGTGAAGATATTTCCTATTTTCAAAATTAACGAGTTATACACAGTCTTGAGATTTCGCAATCTTAATTTCACAAACAATTGATATATTAACCTAGGAATTTATATTATAGCCTCATATATACCTACCTGCACGCGAGACGCGCCAACGCGTATTTTCATGGTATATTAATTATGATCTGCAAAAAACAAATTCAGGAAGCAAAGTGGGGCCTAGAGCGTGTGTCAGTCACAACAAGGAAGGGGTAGGGAGAACTAGGTTTATCATCCTAAACACACGACAGCATCTGGTCGTATTCTCTTCGTTCATACTGCGTGCGCTTCAGGGACGTTCGCTATCCTGCTCGTGTTCGTCTTAAGGCTTCGTCTGTATTTTTAGGGCATCGCTCTGTGCACAACTTGTAATGAATGCCCCACACGTTCACAAGTACGTATCATCTCAACTGATCACATTCTCCTCTCCACTTATTGCTCAATCTGGCTAGAATACAAGCTCTAAAGGGTAATAAGTGGAGAAATTTGATCACATTACTAATAGAGGGGATTTTTTCATAGGGATTAATGTTTTGCCCTTAGCCCTCACTCAATCTATCCCTGCCTAACAGACCTCACTCGACGAGGCAACAGAAGTCACAGGATCAAGGCAATGCGGGAGAATACACACACTGATTTGAAATACCGATGGTGGGCCAACTGAAGATTCAACGTTGGATCTTTAATGTCACTTGAACCGAATCTGTTGTATGATAGTTCCATGGGGAAATATCTCACTCATGCTTGATCTAAGCCGAGTGTACAAAATCATCATCGGCATATGAAAAACACCATGCAAACCTCAAACCTCGCCTGTCCCCTGTACAAAGTGTAGATCGTGCTATATTAAGTTTAGCGGCCCTGTAAAGAGCCCCTGCTTATACTCCACTGCTCACAATTTCCCCATGACATATGACATACTGAAAATTAGGCGTCTAGCACTCACAGGGGTATGCCTACTTTGTCTTCGACGTTTTAGATAACAAGAATACGAATTCGTTGTTAATTGCATAAATACAGTATGTCATGTGTCATTGGAAAATTGTGCACAAGTGGAGTAGAAACAATCCCATATCACGTTTTATGGATATAAGAGTTTTAGTTTCTTCGGTAAAAAGATCCAATATTCAGAATCTTGACGAACTAAGAAATAACATAGCAGATATGAAAGACAGTATGGAATGTTGAATAATAACTGGGCCCGCTTAACTTTAAATTGCATAAACTAAGTGCCAGAGGACAGGGAAGGTTTGCATGGCGATTTTCATATGCCGATCGATGATTTTGTACACCCGGCTTAGATCAAGCATAAGAGAGATATTTCTCCATGGAACTATCATACAACAGATCCGTTCCAAGTGACATTAAAGATCCAACGTTTAATCTTCAGTTGGCCCACCATCGCCTTCGATAACGGCCAGACACTTACATACGTGCCTTCGATGAGAGCTCTGACGTTCTTACTCCGACTAGATTACCCTTTCATCCGCGTCCAAGTAACGAAAGGGCCCAGATGAGAGTAAGCTCCACGTGGTTCATCTTACAGTAACTTGATAAACTTCTCAATTTTCTCAAGGTCATATGAGTGAGTGGGTTAAGCGTGAGCTCCCAATCTTGTGCTTATTTAAGCGTCAGAGTTTCGCAGCGAAGTGAATACCTACTCAACCTGTCTTCGTGAAGTTTCTAGTTGAGTTGTGAGTTTTAGTTGATTGAGGCAGGCTTCAGGAAATGTTTTTAATCCAAATAAGATAAATTAGCATTTGATGTTTGGTGTTTGATTAATATCTTGATATAAGATATTGTCTGCCTAAGAACAAAACATCCCAATGTTTGTTTTCACGCACCTGTAGGAGGTGGCGCCTGATGATGAGTTTTGTTAGGAGTCGAGAGGAATAATTCCCAAGTCAAGGATAACTATACCTATAATTTTCACGACGATAATGATTGCGAAGATTGATTTGGTTGTGTATGGAGAAGAGAAATTGTTGGTCGATATTGCATCTGCTATCGTCCCTGAAACGAAGCTTTTCCCCACTTTTCATAATCTACCGACAGAACTATCTCGAGCCCTAAAACAGGTAAGTACGCAAAATTATGCAAGACGTGAAAAAAAGAAAGTTCTAAAGTTGTGGACTTCGAAAATGGCAATTAAGCGCGAAAATAGCAGTACAAAATCAATCTTCATTACCCTATCTAGCGCGACGTGTATCCTTGTCTTTGTGCAGAATTGCAGGGTAAAAATTGTACTTTTATCCCTGTTTCACGGCCCGAGATAGAACATCGCTGCGGCCGCTAGTTGGCCCTAGTTCTCATATGTGTTTGTTTGCACATATTTCGTGTGTTTTGGACAGAAAATAAAAACATCAATTTGAAAATTTTAAATCAACGCTCGGTGTCTCGTTAAGGAGAACCTTTTTAAAAAAAATCAAAAAGTCTTTTCAGCCTACCTGACTATGACACATATATCTAATTTAATCTGGTGCTTCTATGTAACATTAAAGTTTATATATTTTTATACAAAAAAAACATTAAAAACATTAAAAACATTAATTTTTTGCCCATTATTATTTTACCTTGGGTTGAATTTCCATCCATCGCTCTTGGTCACATCGCGATGCTGAAATGCATTCAGTCACATCAAGGTAGCGAAGAGTTACTTCTTTTCCTCGAGAAGTATTGAATAACATAGCCAAATTTGCAAATTAGTGGCTCTATGCCTCGAAAGACATTTTTCCTTTTCTCTTAAAAATGAGAGCAATGATGTCTTTTTTTTAAAAAAAAAAACAATATCATTCATTGCGTATGCAGCCTTGAGACTATGACACAGTGACAGTGTTGATTTACATGTCAGATAGTTCAACTTTCCTTTAGGTACACTCATGCTTCTATTTGTAGATGCTACTACCAAGTACAATTGCTTATCCTTCACAAATGGCCACCCCTCATCTGTAAACACTATCTAAGGCAATTACAAACCCTGGATTATTAAAACGTGCCTTCACCATCCTGCAAACATCCACCGCTCGAAATGTGGTTGCATTCGAACCAACCATCTCCTGTCTCAAGTGGGGTGGTTGCCCAAGCTACCCAGATTCTACTTGGGAGAACGGCCTGGACGGTATACCACTCTACCATCCGACCCAAAAATGAAGTCTTAAATGGGCTGCCGCTTGCTTACCTTTCCAGCAAAAATGGTATCTCGTTTGTTATTTGCACATTAAATAAAGGGAAAGTAAGTATATCTAGCCCTCAATCTGTCGCTGTCGCTGCCACACCCTAGTCTCTCATATTTCAGCTATTCAGTTTCCAATTTCACTAGAAATGAAAATATAAGGAGTTTGTACGAGCAAAATGATAAATATTTCGCCTTTCTTACTATCAAATACAGTGGTGCAAGGGTAGATCGTGAACAGGGATTATGTTCCCACTAGTCCTTGTGCTAGTTGAAGTATAAAGTATAGGCTCGAAATATCAGGCAGTCCTGAACATCCATCTTCCATCGTTTCCCCTGGTTTACAAGTATATCTCCCTAAAATAATTTTTCGACACACAACCACAGTAAGAACGGACATCAAGTCCTACTCTGCACCTCCACGTGGTGGTGCCTGGGAACCCTTTCTCTCGTTAGAAAGGAGCCAAGCAGAGAGGCAATCATCCTACCCTTCAGGATTCCCATTCATTCTCGCGGCACTCAGTCGGCTTCGTCTCTACATTACAAACCCCTATCATTCTCTCTACGAAGCATCCCAACGACTGTCCCAGGAAGTCAGAGTGAAGGGCTCTGCACTTCCAAATTCACAAACCCTAATGAAAATAAGTTGGTGGCGCAAGTGGTCAGGTGCTGGTTAGATTTTCTAGGAGTGACAGGTTGGATTCCTGTATGGCTTATTGGAGGGGGACTGCGGCTGCTCGTCAAAGAAGAGTACGGGAGAAATGGCTGAGGTTTTCTCCTTAGGTTTTCCCTCAGTCTGTGGCCTTTTGGGTCATAGTGAATACGTTCCTACCCATTCGACCTAATGTAACTAGCATCTGGATGGTGTATTGGGAGAAATTAGGCACCGGATGGGCATTACTGTAGTTTGGAGGACCATGTATTCTAGATGTCTTCCATACATGTCATGACCTATGTACGCTGGCTAGAGCCGACGCGATAAAATATAAACTAAACTAAACCACAGTAAGAACTTCACCATCATCATTACGAAAGTCTTAGATATCCGTAACCTTTTTTTAATTCTCACGATTACTCCTTACACAATTCTTTATCAGTTGCCACTTTCTACACCCGTGTCTAAACGTTTGGATAGAGAAATGTGTTCTCAGGCAGACAATCTTTCAAGATAATTATCAAACATTGAATATTAATTTATTTTATTTAGATCAAATTACTTCAGCAAGCTAGTCTGAATCAATCAAACATCACAACTCAACTAGGAATTTTAAAGACAGGTTTGGGGGTATTCATCTCGTCGCAAAAATGTGATACCCCCAAACAAGCTCGAGGTCGCCTGAAGCCCACGCTTAGCTCTCTCACATGCCATTAAATGAAATTGAGAACTCTGAAAAGTTACCTCCTACTGATTATTATATGAGCTATCTTTCATCGGGGGCCCTTTCATGACTTAGACATGAATGGAAGGGTAATCAATCTAGTCGGGAAATTGGGAAAAATCAAGGACTTGAGCGTCAGTCATCCGGCTGTGATTCTGTCCACAACTCAAATTGAAGGCAGGCAGGCATGCATGAGAGGCGTCTGGACGTTGAAGAAGAAGAGGATGATGATGATGGTAGGCTGTTGTGATGTGGAGCTCACGCACGGACATTATATTACTAATCCCAAAATATCGCTGTATGGAACATGGTACAAGGGCGTAATCATTATTACGATGTGCAAGTAGATCAGATTGTTATATCGGGGTAGTGTAAGTATCTCATAGCCATGGCTAGAGACAGATGGAAGTATATGGAATCAGTAGAAGAGACGGTATAGAATATTCTGGTAATGAAGAAGGGATTTGAGGTGTTTATATAAAGGCTAGTAATTGTTCCCTAGATAGAAGTATAGTAACTTACAATAATATAATCATATCATTCATTATACATTAGAAACAAAATACATATCTATTTCAACCTTATCATCATCTTTGCTCCCTCATCATCTTCCGCAGTCAAAGATATTTAAACCAGCTAAACATTCTGATCATACCTGAGTCATAACATAGGCTAACAAACAGAAGTGATTAACTGTTAGATTTTTTTTTTTTTCAATAGAATTTGTTCTGTGTTTTATGTAGATATAGCAGAGCGTACAAAATCAACCGCATGTGAAAAACACAATATGAAATGGTCCCAGGTCCAACACCGAAACTCATCCCCCTCACACCCCAATTAATTTCCATTACAATCTAGTTGTGTATTTTTTTTTGGTGGAGTATGGGGGGAGGGGGAAGGGAGGTAATCCCATGTCGATTCAAATAACAAGCTCAATAACGAATCCTTGGTGGGAATATAGCCTCAATATTGGTTTTCAATCTGTTTGTCTGATAGGTTTCTGTGGAATTGACCTTTTCGGAAGCAAGTGCAAGCATACATATACACACACACATACACACAACGGTTATGTCAAATGTCAAATTTTAATGTACTCATTAAACATAATTGTTTAAATGAAGTAAACTGTATCTAGTTTGGTCTTTATTAGACTGAAGTCTACGTATATTATTTTTTTAGCTCAATAAACCCGTCTACACTTTTTCTTTAGGAGTAAATTACATTTATATTGTTTGTTGAAAATAAAACTAAATTGATACATGGAGAAAAGTGTACAATTTAAATCGAAGTATAATTTGGTGTTATTACAAATTTAGTAGTTCCTCAATTCTTCTGGTGTAAAATTTATGCAAAATATCTTGGTTCATCAAAGACATGATACCTATGCCCTCTAACACCCTCTCCTTTAAAAATCTGTGGGAAGCGCCTACCCTCAGGAACTTGCTCTTCGTTTATTCTTGAATTTCTTACTTCTGGATTATCGCTTGCTTTCTCTCCAATCGCGAATTTTCCAAGCTGAAGCTCAGTATCTGTAATTGTACTTCTGCTGACACGAGCATATCCCGTTCTTTTCAGTCCCTTGTATAGAATATACTCACACCACCTGTCCCAATCGGATGGATCAATATCATGCATACCGCTTGTTTCTGAGACATATGTATTGTAATTTCCTTCTAATGGCTTGGTCACTAGATAAGAAAGCAATATAGCAGGTCGTGGTGTGGCACCCATTAGTTTGGAGAGATACTCGCTTTGAAGTCTTCTATCTTCAATATCTTCTTCTTGCCCAGAATGAAAAACAAAAACATCAACCATCTCGCCATATATATCAAGTGTAGCTTCGATAGCGGGAGCAAGCTCACCAACAGGCGAAGGAAGTAAATGATGTGTTGAGTTAATAATTGGGAACTTTGAAAGAAGAGCACAGCCCCATGTATGCTTATTCGGACCTGGTCCATGATCCACATACATCCCTAAGTCTTCAGCTAAAAATTGTGTTGTGTCTCTATTACCCATGATAATTCGTTGTAAATCAGATTCCAAGAAGCCAATGATATCGATTTCAAGCTCTTTCATTAAATCACGGATGCGATACTCCGAAGACCACATATCATTATCAAGTGAGAAATGAATCGTCCAGATACCTGCAGTGAAAATCTTTTCATCCTTATGATATGGTACATAGTTATAAGTAGGAAATCGGAGATAAGCAATTGAGACGGATAGAAGTTGTAAAAATATTAGTACATAAAGATAGTGAGAGCGTTGCTTTTGTTGATTTGGGGAAATTTTTTTTCGCTTTTGCTTTACTGATGATGGAGAGGGTGAGCTCGAATAAACGCCACAGCCGATAAGAGCCATGGTTGTGATCATGATCCAGTCGGTATGTTCACGAACAAGAGGTCCACCAGGAACAAAAGCATATGCGACCACCCACACATGAAAGAGAACCAGAAAGTTATATAGTAAGAATCCAAGCCCAAATGTTGTAGCAGGATTTTTCTTAGCTGCAGAGCCAATTAGAGGAACTGAAACTGCCATAAGATATATGGTGAGAATCAGTCCACCGTAGTATCCTAACCAGTTACTATAAGATGTAAGACCGAATGCGCCTAGGCAACCAAGCGCAAAAAGAGTCCAACTTCGAGCGAGTTCTTCTTTAAATAAACCAACTGTTAATCCAAGTCCCATTGCAGCAATTGTCAAGGCACCATGAGGTGCAGCAATTGGTCCTCGAACTGGATATCCCTCCCAAACCCAAGAAATCATTGTACTCGAATCAGATAAAAGCGAATGTAAAGCAAATACGAGACCAGCTATGCCAAAACTTGTCATTACGCCAGAGCTCTCACCTTTCACGTAAGTATTTACATCACCCCCACGTGACCCAGTTTTAGAGCGCGTTGATCGGAGTACAGCAATGACAGCAAGAATAAGACCAAGCCCATTCCATCCTCCGTTACTTGAGTGTGATGTTGGCCATATAGGATTACTTGTCCTACATGCAAATTTCACAACACTGTGGGTTATGAGTCCAATCAACCATGCCGTTATTTTTGACTCCAACTGTGCTGGTTGGCCTCGATTAGAATACCATGATGCAGCCCAGGTTAAACATAGCATCCAGACAGAGAAACTAATGGTGAATAGTCTATTTACTGGGGACGTGACTTGGTATGCAAGTAAGCCACTTAAGGCTAAAAAGTGACAAAAGCGAAGATTATTGACGATTAACGAGCGCAGAATCGGTATTCCAAGCAAAAGTGGTGAAATTGTTGACATAACCATAACTTCGTAGCCAGAAATTCCCATGTGCCAAAGAGGAAAGTCTGCATAATTAGAATGGTTAAAAGTTGAGTATGAAATACTTACACCATACAAGTAGACCTAATGAAGTAAGAATAGACCAAAAGACAAACTATGGAATGTAAGCATTGAGAAAATTCAGGTGATCAATAGTTTTTACTCCATTATAGACATCTGCTACTGCATCTATTGCATCACCCCAGATGAAAACCTGAGCATAATTTGCCATAGACTTTCTACCTTGTCTATTTGAAAATTAGCTCAGTAGAATTGAAGGGATATCCAGTGACCTGCATACTCTTTTTCCAGGATTACGTCTGATACAAGTAGATTTTTTCTGCACATAAAGATTCAGATGAAATCAATTCGTTTGCTCATAAAATAATATTTTACACACAAGATTATTTTGGAAGCCAGCGGACATACCCTTTGGTTGATCCTTTTACATCTTTGACGACTAACTCGAAAGTATCAAAATCAAGAGCGGTAACAGCATCAAATGCTACATCCAATAACACTAATGTCCATTCGAAAAATGCATAGATTGTGTACGCTACAATCTTAGGTTATTTTTACTAAATCTTGGATAATTTTAATGTAGACTTACCACCAGCAACCCTATGAACCTTGTGTTGGATAAAGAAATATACCAAAGGTACAAGAGTAGCGAAAAATGACCCAGCAAAGTACTTCCGATACCTTACAGCTCTAGAGTTGTTAGGACTAAGTGTTAAACACCCAAGTGTCCATGGAAGTGTTGCTACTAAGTATGAAATCATGAATATATCATGCCAGCCATGATCATCCGTTGATGTTACATAGGTCCATCCACCACAGGTCAGAGTTCGGAAAAGACCCATAAAAGCCACAAATTTCGGTAGTGATTTGTTTGGCTTTGCTGTGAGCAGGTACCACAGGCCAACCAAAACAAAGCGGGGACCTTTTATTTATTTAGCATTAATTCAGGTAGATATCGCAAACCATTTATTACCCGATGTGATTGCTATGAAGATCATGAAAAATGAGCGTTCTGGATATCGATCACCTATGGTCGCAGAAACAGACGGAAACCATTCATCAGGGTAGCCATAGAATTCGTTTTCCACAATTTTTTTGTAGTGAAGCAAGATACCCACGAAAAGAGCGCTCAGAAATGCAGCTGTTGTAAAAAATTAGCCAGGACTTGGTGTAAGGGTAAAGAGACTTTTTTCAGACAATATGCGATGATAGTATGAGTCCAAGAAACCCATTTCCCAGAAAATGCAAGTAGGACGTCTCCGTCCTTGTAGCTAGGTGCCATTTTGACTTATGCTGAAGTCACAACTGGACGTGTTAAGAAAATCTTTAGCTCCCATCTGAGGCTCTGTCTAAGCGGTCGGTCGGACGTTGGCCCGAATCAAAAACACCACTAACTAACCATATTCGGAGAGAATCTTGTGCCTCACCTCACAACTCAAGCAGAAAAATGTAGATAGTAAAATTTGAAAACCTGACACAATTTTGAACACATAATGTCTGGACCCAGTGATAAAGCCCGTTTTTATCTAGAGCATTCGGTTCCTCAACTTCAAGAATTTAGGCTAAAAAAAATATTTTCCGAGGTTTCTACCCATTCTCACTCGTCCAAGAATGATAATAATTGATGAAAATTAGGAAGAGATTAAAGCTTTGGTCAAAAAAAGATCTAACTTCGAACACAGAATACTATCTAGAGGATGTCAACCAGTAGAGTTTGCAAGATATGCCGCATGGGAAATTGGTCTCGAAAAGCTGCGTAAGAAAAGGTGTAAGCGATTACAGATTAAAAGTTTCATGCATAATGGACAAGCAAAGATTCTCAATATCTTTGACCGAGGTACAAAAAAGCATCCGGGAGATATTGCTCTATGGACGTCCTATCTAGAATACTTAAAGGCAGCTAAAGCGAATAAAAAACTTAAGGTAGCGCTAACTTCTGCACTTCGCCTACATCCCACGAAACCAGAACTCTGGCTTTATGCTGCAAAATGGTCCTTGGAATCTGAGATCAATATAAATGGCGCTCGTGAATATATGATAAGAGGTACTCGGTTTTGCGTGAATTGCAGTGAGCTTTGGACTGAATATGCAAAGCTTGAGATGATATATCTTTCTAAGATTGAAATACGAAGGAAAATACTCAAACTAGATAAGCCAACTTCTGATATTACGCTGAAAGGCTTAAAGTCATCTCATGACTCCACCTTTGACGATTTAAAAGATATGATACCAATCCCAGACGCAAAGATAGATACCTTGCTACAGAACATGGTTGAACACGATACTGTTAAAACTGAAGCCGTGAAAGATCCTATGACAACTCCAGCACTTAACGGAGCTATACCTCTAGCTATATATGATGCAGCTCAAAAGCAATCATTCTTCTGCGCTTCGATAGCTGCGAAATTTTTTGATATGTTTACATCTTTCACGGAGGTCCGATGTCTACCCAAAATTCTTCAATGCGTTTGTGAAAGCATGCTAAGACTTTACCCAACTGATCCCTTAACACTAGACTGTTACTCTAGACAACCGATAATCGGCAAGAATTACTCATCTCCTGAGTTTCCCCAAGCGCTTGGTATTAGTTTACAACGAATTTCAGAATCACTAGAGAAATTAAATGATAAATTTCAATATTCCGAATTAACAAGAATTTGGATCAATAAAATTCTTGAATTTGATGATTTAGATATAGGAATTAGAACAGTCCTTAAAAGTGTATTACGGAAAATTGATTTTACATAAATCTAAATTTCATGGAGATTTTCTTCTCGAAATATCTCGCCTTAATTTAAAAATCAAAGCACTTTTTAAGGAAAAAGATACAGCTCATTTTAATTTGAAATTCTCTTAAATCTTTTTCCATCTTTTGGTCAACCATGCCATAAAAATCAAAAGAATTTATGTTAATCGATTGTTAGATTAAGAAAGAAAAAATTCCTTTGCATTACTACGCTTTTATAAGAATACAAGTATTGTGAAAGTTGGATTTTTCTATGATTTATGACTTACTTATGACTTATGTACTTTAGTATTTACAATTTATCTATTTCCCTTGCTAATATTATTGAACCTGACTTATAAAGCAATTATTCAATATTCTATACTGTCTTTCATATCTGTTATTTCTTAGTTGGTCAAGATTCTAAACATTATATCTTTTTACCGAAGAAACTATATCCATAAAATGTGATATTGGATTGTCCCATAATTAGAATGTTCCATTGTTAATCCATGTACTATCGTAGCAATGTACTTCAAGCTCCTAAACAGCTTCATTCATATAGGCAACTATTGTGTTATCATTTTCATGCCTATGTTATAAAATACCGATAGACCGTTACAAGTGATGGTAGCGTCCGGCGTATCCACATATGATCAGATCTGCATCTTATGGAATGGCTAGCGTTCAACGTTATCGCGTCGGATTTACAAGTGGGTTATTTCTTTGATTCAGGTAAACAAAAATATAAAAATTACACATTTCTAAAAACAATATTAAAAGTGCAAACAGAGAAAGACCATGGCATCTATACCTATTCTTTATCACTTTTAAGAACTCAGAGATTTTTTTTGACGCATTTAGAAACAGATATTATTTAGTCACAAAGGAGAAACAGCTATTATAAGTTCTCGGCGTTAGCCAAGCTCCTGTAACGTTGTTTGTTACCCAACTGAGTTGGCTCTTCTTTTATTGAACTCTCTCAATTAATTATACTGTTTCCCGAGAATAGATAACTGATAGCCATAACTGAGCACTAATGGCATTAATATAGGGAGAATATCTAGACTAAGAGATTCTAGGAAGATACAGCTAGATTTTGGTACCTCGTATGACTCTAGAAGTAGTTGTTGCAGCTTTTCTTGAGAAAATCTTTTCTCCACACGCAATACTGTTTAAATTTTTCTGGCCATGAGGATCCAGTAGAAGAAAAAGGCAGAATTCCACGGGTGGAACTGAGTCAGATGGCTTTCCATCGGGGGACAATGTACCTATAATTTAATATTCATTTTAAATAGGTAAAGTAACGTTGCCAAAGGTACGAAGAAATTCGGTATTTTCAAAATTCATAAATTCAGTATCGACAGTTGAGCAGAAAACAATTCGCTATCCTGAGTTGAAGCGAGACTCATTGTCTCGATTAGAAATTGAAGTTGTCTAATTTTTGAGATACTCTATACTGTCCTGTAAGCCTAATTTGGACTCTACAGGGGACTACACGTGGGAAAAAAATGGATAGTCGTTACCGTTAATCATCATGGGGGTGTAAAACTTCATTTTCAATCCTGATTAGCCAAATGATGAAATCGAACCAATAAACATTAAGATCAGCTTCAAGCCTATATACCGTTGTTCAAGCATTGCTGAATCCCCGGTAATTAATCCCTGCTTGATGATGCAAACGACTAACGACTTAAAAGTTGTCTGGACAACAGAGATAAGCGAATAGATCATCTGTAATGCAAACGTTTTTAAAACAATCCGTCCATAGCCAATTACCCTTTTATTGTCAATCTCCGAGATCATTTAATTTTTCACTTCCCACGATGTACCCACTCAGATCCCGAATTCTTTTCCAGCATTTTTATCTTACGAGTCCACATTTCAAAGTGAAACCAGAAAAAAATAAGCACTGTAAAGTATTCCTGAGATGGAAAATTTATCCACTACATTTCTGCTGTCAAATATGGAATTCGCTAAAGTCCATTGCATGTCGATACATTTGTCACTTGCGGTATATCAATTGGTATTAACGGCAGAAACTATTTCATAATGAAGAGGAATTATTTTTTTCAATTTTACTTCAATGTCTGGAGTTTTCTTTCCCGTTTGTTATTAGCCATTTGCTAGTCACGACACTATTCTCATGCGTATCTACTGGGAAATTTGTATTTACACGTTCGGAAAATTACGCATAAATTACAAAAAAAAAACAGATTTGACTCAAACTCGATAACCGGAGCCAAATATCGAGTTTACTTAGCTTTCCATGTCATCCTTGTGTTTGATAGGAATGATCGTTTAGAAAATTCTTCTTTTAAATTCATGGGTCATTTTCCTTTGCTCATGTACGATATGCTTTCTATTCTAACTATCTTCTAACATCCACTTTGAATTCTTGCCATTGGGTTATTCGCTCTCTTCAAGCCTACACACTTCAATCGCTCCTGTCGCTACCGTCTTTTTGCCTTCTAGGAATGAAAAAAAGTACTAAAAAATTGGGAATTTAGAGTTCAAACAGAAACTTGGCTTTAATTATATTTATTAAACGAGTTTCTGAAGCACCAATTCATTCATGACTTCCAGAAGTAATGTCTTCTTCGTTATCTCATTCATGTTCAATGAGTAAAGCTGCTATTGGAGGCATAGTCAGTGGAGTTGTAATTGTGTTTCTTCTACTAGGGTTAATCATTTTTATTTTATTGTTCCAGAGGAAAACCTGGTTGGTGGAGAGAGCTAAGGAACAAAAATCGATTAATACCCAGGAATTCAAGGTGAATAGGTCAGAAGGAGAAAACGAGACTCAAGCACCAGCTCCTCAAATTCCATCACCTGTGGACGCAACTTCCCAAGGCATCAGGTCAGAAATACTAGACTCCATTCAGCCATTAAATAACTTTGATTTTAATTTATTTCCTAATCCACCCAGAGAATATACAATCCGGCAAATACCTGAAGAAGAAGAGTTTCCTAACGATATACCCTTAGCGTTAAGTTCAAATAAGGAACAGTCCTCTAACTTAGCAGATTGTTACAAGCTCCCAATAATATCCTTCTCAGACCAGGCTTTTCCAATACCACAATCACTCCTTTCAACACAAGTAACCCTTGAAAGACCCCATTTAGTAGAAGAAGGGGAATCTCAAGATCGATTATCCAATCTTCCTAATAGCAATGCTATTGCTTCACCAAGACCAACTAAATCTCATAAGAGAAAAGGATCCCATTTTGCATCTGAAGGAGAAATATTAGATCTATTTTCTGAAATTTCTGGATCTAACACAAATTTATATCCAAGCCTTCTAATGACAAATCAGAATGTGCCTAAAAAAGAAAAAGATGCAGAAAGCCCAACGCTAGGAGTAAGAAATCCAGTCAAAATATCTACTGATTCTTCATCTGTCCATCGAAATAGTAATGGACACTTTAGAAGTGATAGTGAAAATAGCAGGAACTCAGCTAGCTCGATTGATCGTCATATAATCAGCGACGAGGAACTAGAACGACTAGGAATAGGACCTAGAATCTAAATCTTTAATCTTTTTTTAAAAAAGTATTTTTTTTAATATTTAAAAAAAGGAAAAGATAATTCATTTATTGAAAAAGTAAGGGTTGTTACCTTGATTTTATCATATACTCTGTTATATTTTTAAATGTACATGTTACCTTTTTTCGGGTTTTTTTGACATTAAAACTCCTTTAGCCATAATGACTGGAAATTCATGTAAAAAAATTAAAACAGATACAGACGGTAAATGGAACAAGGCCAAAAAAAAAGTTTTAATCCTTGAAGTACTTCGAAACAGTCTACCCCTAAACTCGCCAACTTAAACGCCAACTACCAGAACATACCCTCTCGAATTACTCAGAAAAATAAATTCATGTAATAATTTACAAAAATTTTCTACTAACAAAATATTTTAATTGGAAATATACTAAGATCTGGGTAATACTTAGGCATGTTTGATTTAGCACCCATCAACCATACCTGGTACAAAGTATTGACAAAAGATTTTTGTAATTAAGTCATAGGGATATAGCCTAAAAGAACATCAAATTTTTACTTTGCCTTGATGCACTATTCTAGACACAGGCTTGATTTATTCGAAAAAAAACACTCAGTCCAATCACTGACTAGGTTTATCTATTTAGAAACCTCCCATCGAGATATGAAGTAAAACTGATTTTGTTGATTGTAGACGTTGGACTAAGAATGTACTGAGCTTGGAGCTCACGTCTTCTGATAGACCAAATTCATAGCTTGAGACAAGATTACTTTTCCCTGCAGAACTTATGTACAGCTCTTCCGAGATTCGAGAAATGAGGGTGTGAATTATGGTCTCCAAGCGTTTGATTTCGTTCAAAACAACACGAGCCTTTATTTCAGCTTGTAACGTTAGATCGATACAATGCTCGCCAATTGTAAGGGGTTGATGAATGACTTTTTCATTGGACATTTTTTCACACGAGATTTGCGACATTATCTGTGAACTTGGGCTCTGATTCTCCTTTTCCTCTTGCTCGCATTCACGTGGAACAAAGGCCTGAGACCAAGCTAGAAGCTTATGACAGATATTGACTAGAATTAGTTGAACTCGAGGTCTTAAAGAGCAAGGACAATCTAAGGATAAGCAGAGAAAATTTTCTGCTTCCCTCATGTTCTTGAGTAAGTTATCTGACGTGACTAATTTTTCAAACGAGCTGCACGATGATGTTGATGATGATGATAGTAACTCAATATTCTTATTATTTTTTGATAGACAAGAAATAGATGTCACTTCTGTATGAAATGAACTAAGAATTTCTGTGGCAGTAATTAAACATGGTTTCGCATGACGACAACATCCTTTACGGGGTGGTGTCGTAAAGTTAATAAAATTCTTTAAACATGTAAGCAAATCATCTATCTTTAGAGATGTCTTCAGGTAAAATAAAAAGTATCTATTATATACTCTTAAAAATATTTAATTTGGAAGGCAATCACATCAAAGTTTAGTAATTCAGTATTTCAAAATGTTGGTCACTCCAAAGTCACTCGACTATGCTTAAATAAAAGAAGACAATGTGCAAAAACAGCTGAAGGCAGAAAGCACCACGAAGACATGTGGAGTCTTAGTTCTAGCTTACATTTTCACTAATTATCTTGCCGGTCGTCATAAAGTAGTTTTTAGCGCCCGCTCTGCTGTCTGCTTTCCGTTTCTTCGTTACAGTTGCTAATTCAACGAATGCCAACGAAGAGAAAAAGCCAAATGAAAAAAAATCTATATTATAAAGTAGTGAAAAGTTTCTCACAATTTTTCAAGTTTCCTTTTTTTTTTTTTTTTTTTTTTCTAATTTAAGTAGCTTGAATAAGTAAAGTCACTTAAAGTATCTAGGAGGTAAAGATGACGGGTCGGAAAGGTTAAATGTTTCAAATCTATGTGCAAGAGGATGTTCGATGTTAATGAAAGCGCGCGCGCGTGAGTTGTCTGTCTAGGGTCGATGGTAGAGTGGTATACCGCCCAGGCCCTTCTCACAAGTAACGCCTGGGCATCTCCCCCATCCGAGACAAGAGATGGAAGGTTCAAAAATCAAAGAGACCCATCCACATTTCGCATAGTAATGGTAGGAACCTCCATGAACGACTTCTGGTCTTCTATAACGATTTATACTAGCCAACATCAATTTCCGACAAGAAAGTCTGTGTTAGCGAGGAGCAGTAAGGTTGATTTTATTACAAAATTAAGTATTATAAAGTGTAAGAAGATCTCAACCTATTTCTTATGTCACCTCTATCCTCAATTACTCTACTTCCAATATCTACATTAATTGACAGTCTACGTGGTGCTGTATATTCGTGAAAAAAAGGTAGTGACTAATTATTTCGATATAATGATGGAAATATCTAAACAAATGCATCACTCATAATATGACTCAATCTGAATACTGAATAGTATACAGGCAGGAAACTAAATCATAGGAGATGAAATAATAGAAATTCCAGCGGTACGGACTTGCGGTTAATTAGTGATAGCAACCTCTTGTCATTTCTTATATATGTACTTGTAGCCACAGATTCTATTCATGTACTACCTCATCATATTATATGCTAATGGCATATGAAGAAGGATACTCAGCTTGTTGATTGTATCAAGCTATGCCAGCTAAAGCGGAGCGATGGGTTGAAGATGAACGCACCGGGTCAAAGGATATGAGAATCTGTTGAGCGCTTTTTTGGGCTGCTCATGCAACGGATGGAATGTAGTTTGACCTATTACTTTCCACTAGCATTGGAAGCTAAATTTCCCTACTGGTGCCTCTGTAATGCATAGAAAAGCAATCAGTAATAAAAATCATTTTCTCTATATTTTCTGAAATCCCAAGTCAAATACCTCTTCATAAGCCCTTACCTTACTCTATACAACATATGGCCTTCAACGATGTAGCCCAGTTATAGAAATAGTAGTAATGTAACTGCTAGAAAGCTTAAAGAGTCTTACCTGTCCATGCTAGAAGGCAAACCGGAAATGTAATATTTGCACTCATATAAGAGATACTTCTTGCGATAACATGGATTGATAGGCAGAATGAGGAAGGTAATGGAGAAAACAGAAGAGATGAGTGTTAGAATTAGAATAAATCAAAAATCCTTGCCAAATTAAAATAAAATTAATGCACAACGATATCTTGAGAATCTATTGAAGTAATTAAACAGTTACTTTCTTGGCATGTGCGTGAATCATGATAAGTTCTTTTGCAAGTACTACAAGTTTGCACGGCCAGTCACTACACACTTTGAGCCCTACTATTAAGCTTATCGAATTTTATTTACATTGTGTCGCTACTCTTACCTATACAAATTGCGATTCTTTTACCACCATGTCAGGATTGTCAGTTTTTGTACTAACTGTTTTTTGTTGTCTTGTATTTCATGGAGCCTTCTTCATGAAACACTGAAGTCTGTCTGCGAGACTATTAATCATGAGCCTCGCCTTTTAGGTTTAAAATAGTACTATCCTGTTATTGTATCCTTATTCAATTTTTGTCTAAAGTGAGAACAGTTTTAAATGCTGTTGGCGCACGCTTGCAAACTCTAAGCTCGGTTGGTAAGCTTACTCGGTCAATGAAGTGAACAATCCTAAGAGCTTTTAAACGCTGTTCTCTTATATTCAGGACCAGCAAAGAAAGCAAAAGTAATAAGGGTCAGCAAATTACTGGTCTTGGGGTGACCAGGAAAATAGTCGAACATAGGGTTTATTGTTAGTAAGAGACAAGAATTGTCTGCCGTCCCTTTCTGCGGCATGCTTATTCACGAAGCCATTTAGGTCGCAACAATAACATGCTTTATTTGAAATTGAGAATTTTCTCGCGTTGGATGATGAAATTTGCATCATGAAGCTGCAAACAATAATTTCGTGTTCTGAAACTTAATTTTTTTGGGTATTATTTGGCATGCCAGGTACAAGCCGAGTGATCATAGAGCAAAGGATAATTCAGTATTCGAACATTGATATTTTTGATAGTAATACTCATATAATCAATTGAACCCTTTGATATCATCCTCTAGGCAAGCGTAGGTTAATGCCCCAACTTAAATTGTTTATCAGATTGTGGAAAAAGCGTAAAAGATCCTGGTCAGTCTTAATCTCGTTTACCAAGTATGCCCTAGCTCTGTGATAAAGTGGAAGGGCGTCTTAACTGGAATAAACATTTAAGCTCGACTAACTATGTCTTAAATGCCATCTTGAATGGACTATCACCACCCCATTGAACCCTTGTGACTTCAAAATGATTGATTAACTGATGGCGCTTATTTCCAAGTGCTTTCTTGAAAATAGACTTGTAATAAAATTCGTATTGACCTATTCACCAAGACAAAAAAGAAAAAATTGTAGATGTACTCAAATTATTCAACTAGAGTTGTTATATTTGGTGATTTAGAAATTAGTTATTCACAGTATTTAGAATTTGCTAAAAATTATAGGGCATCATTTGTCACCTGTCAAGAGTGAATTATGTCTATCGCCTAGCTAGCTATCTGGATAACATAGCTTTGAAATCTAAGTGGATACCTCGCTGATCTAAACTTTTAACCATCGCTCAAATGCAGACACATATGACTTCGAATGTCTCTCGCCTTTTTTTTTCCCCAAAAGTAAATCGCTGAAAATCGGATTAAAGACAAATCTTAAATTCATGTGTCATTTTTTTGGGGCTAGCTTTAGATACGACAGAGTCAAGCTACAGACGAAAGTTAATACTAGCTGCAATATAAATGACTCTTCACTAGGCTATTCTCTCACCTGCTTCTGTAAAGAAGCATACCTATGTATAGGGACTTAGTTGCTTCCCAAAATCTACAGTATGGATATTGCTTATGGTTATGAAATGTCTAGTGATCATCAATCAGTTCCTTCTTTGGGCGCACAAGTTGAAGACGATGGTACACATGTAATTGCTCAAATTCAAGAGGCTCTCAACATAGCACACAATTCGTCTTCGTCTAAAGGAGCAAGAGATGAAGCATATGCTTTTTTAGATCAAATCAAATGCTATAATCAAGCTCCCAGTCATGGATTTACATTAGCATCAGATACTACTCAACAACCTACAGTTCGACATTATGCGTTATCAATTTTTGAATATGCAGTGAAATATAAGTGGTCAGAATATTCTGAAATACAAGAGAAGACATTACGCGGATGGGTGATTGATCTTGCGAAGGGTATTTTACCCAGTGATCCAGCATATTTACGCAACAAAATCGCACAACTCTGGGTAGAAATTGCTAAAAGAAGCTGGTGCTCCTCATGGATGGATATGGATGAAACTTTAGTTTTTTTTTGGAATATGTCTGATAAAATACATAAGGAGTTTGTGCTGTTTACAATTGAGAATCTGTCAGAAGACGTATTCGGAAAAGAAGACATCACTACTATTATGCGCGGTGATGCTTTACAAAGAGCTTGTATAGAAATTTTTGCCCCTATTGTAGCTATCTCTGAAGCTTTCCCGGATAGAGAAAAAAGCACCCCAATACGATCTGGGAGTGAAGGATGGCTTGTTCGAATAGGAAAATTTCTCGATTGTATCATCGAAAGTAGACTCTACGAAAGCCCCGAAAATATGAGATGCGCGATCAGAATTTTATCAGTATATAAGTCTGTGATTACATGGATCTTTCCCAAAGCAATTTCCAGCTCTTCTTGTGTGAATTACATGATCAAATCCCTTGCCGTTTCTAAGATTGAAATTCAATTTGTAAGTTATCTGGCTCTCTGTTAAACTGTTCAAATATTTACTTTTCCAGGCATCCGTCGAAGCTTTTCATAGCTTATATGGTCGCGTGCACTTAGCCAACGAAGAATTTCAGTCTTTAGTTTATCCTATTCTTACCGAAAAGTCAGTGGATTTACTTCACAAGCTTTTTGAATGGTCCTGTGTTGATCCGCATAATATTGATGAGGAGAAATATCAGTTCTCAAAAAAGTTCTCCGAGGTAAGCTTTTAAACCCCATTTTCCAAAAAGCCATTGACTAGAGTTCAGATGATCTCAAACCTGGGCGTTCTGGTCGAAAAAAAATTACTCACTATTCCAAAAGATTGTGATCTGCCTAACTTATTCAATCTTTTCTTTTCCATAACTCGGAGTCCGAGTCTTTTAGTTTCGATCCCTATTCTTCCGTTATGGGCAAAGTTACTACAATCTGATAAAATTTTGGAATTACCTACAATTAATTTATTGATAGCACCTCTTCTTGAGCTTATTAGCACTCGACTCATTCGATATGATGCAATGCAAAAATATCCCGAAGATCCATCTATGGTTTTTTTACATGAAGATATTGATACGATTCCTGAAAGACATACTTTTCTGGCTAATTATCGTCTATATAGTATACAGATAATTGAAGTTATAGTTTACAAGAAATGTTCAGAAGCAATCCATCACATACTAAACCAAGCCGAGCTATCATTACGATATCTGTTTGACAATCGAACTAAAATTTCTGGTAAAATTGATAAACACTTTTTTGGGCTAACATACTAATTGTAGAAAGTTGAAAATTACTCGAAGCTTTCTCTACCTGCGTTAAAAGTTGATGCACTGTTTACTTTAGTAGAAGCAGCGTTGCGAGGTTACATTAAGTGGCGATCAGTGACTGAGCCACGAAGTTCAGAGGACGTAATTAATATCAACTTAAGTATAATTGAACATCAAGCTGATTGAACTAGGAGCAAACCCGTATAAATTTAGAAAATTTCATGGAAGCTTGGTGTGGTCGTATACTATCTCTAAAGTTCGAGGTCGAGATCCCTTTCAACTCTATTTGCCTTATCTTTTTCCATCTATTCTGATATTTGGTAGGATCCTATTATACGCAAACGATTTTTACAATCTTCTGTTATACTTTCTACATCTGTGCTTGACCAGAAAATTGATTTTATGCTCAAAGTCTTGGAGCAAATTCTGACGAATAAGTGGTCAGAATCTCCAGAGCATCTTAAGTACAATGAAGCAGTAAAAGAAGTGCAAGTGGAATGTCTCATTGAACTACAAAGACTAGCGTTAAAGATGCCTGATCAACTGCTTGTAATACTTTGATTCATTCAAGCCGATTAAAATGCTAATAAAATTCAGGTTGTTTATGATCAACTCGAAAGCATTGTAAAAGAAATACTCGCATCCGGAACTATAGATTCAAAAAGCCAGGTAGCTTTTCAAGCATTTCTATTTACCATAATGTGCGTCCATCAAGTAACCCGGACTGTGATAATCTTTAACTTTTTGAATTATAGACACCGAAATACTAAGCTGAAGCCTGAGGTCTGTTTTGAAAAACTCCAAGATTTTATTAAACCAATTCAGGCCCTCTGGCAAGATACAAACCTAGATCAGATGTTATCATCGTTCGAGTTATTCTGTCAAGTTTTAGGAATAGATAAGGTCAAACTATATCTGATTTCCCGTAGAGTTCACCAGATAGAAGACTGGAGCTTGCAACAACTTGATGAGGAAGGCCACGCGATAAAAAAAAGAAATAGAAGAACGTTTGAAGGCAAGTTCGTACAAATTTTACTTACTTGAATTATGGCTGATTAATTTAGATTCTTCCGTTGCGAACAACAAAAAACTTTTTACAATATTCTACAGATAGACTTGATCCAAATTCGCCTAAGCTCCAAATTGCCCGAGGTTTATGGAAAAGTTCGATACCTTTAATTCTACCAAAATTACTAAATTTCCTTAGGTTAGTCGATATGTTAAATGAAAAATTGATAATGATTGATTTGATTGTAGATTTGCTCATGCATTTCATAATTTCGAGAACTGGACAGGGCTCCCACCTGAAATGGCTTCGGTTGTTTCTCGTATCCTCTCAGATAGATTCTGGCAAGCTGGAATCTCTGAAGGAAGTAAAGAGGAGTTTTACGCTCGTGTTTCTGGAACCAGATTCACAATGGAAGGTCTCGCATCAACAATTCGTAGTTGTGTACGCGCGATTCGGGAAAATACTTACGGTATTTTACAATATCTTAGTCGATTTGATGTTGACTTCTATGGTTACAATGAGCTGCCTGGACCTCTGGCCCATTCACTGTTTGTAGATTCTCACTATTTAACGTCTCATCAATTCATTAGCTTACTTCATATTACCCGGCTCTTGATTGACGAATGTCCCGTCGAGCTTCGATCCCATTTTATCCCACCGATTCTGGCAACCTGCTATGCACAAATTGATGCTAAGTGTACGACTCAGTGGAGAAAGCTTACTATGAGGCAAGATGCCGCAACAGAGGGTCAAAATCTCACTGATGAAATGAAGCAAGAAAGCCTTCTTCGACAAGTTACGAATACAGCTGTCATGATGATTGCCGCCATTCTGGATCCTTCAAGGACCAGTGAGATGAAAATTCATCAACAGCTTAGTAGTATATTTGCTAACTATATATAGATTGCTCTGTTCCCAAAAGTTCTCCCCCTCTAGCATCTGATACTGATTCATCTTTTCCTTCGATGCGAGAATTTTGTCTCTCATCCCATGGAATCGCAGAGCCAGTGTTAACCTTCTTGTCTCATGCAATTGAAATGCGTGATACCAAGAGTTGTAACTATGTTCTGCGTATTTTCCGATCCATTATCCCCGAATATTCGAAAACAAAGTCTGGGCTAAATGGAAAAGAAGATACACAATTTTTAGCATCTATCCGCGAGTTTATCTGTCAAGATGTTCTTATGGCTTGCATATCATCATTGAACGAGCCATATTTTGTAGATCTCCAGAGAGAAATAATCAACTGCATTGCCTCAATTCTTGTATATTACAGTGAAGATAGTACTACACCAAGACAGGTATTACTCAATATTCCCAAAATTAAAGAAGTGGCTGTTGATAAATGCCTCCAAAATATCAAAAATCCATCCATACAAATTAGGCATCAGCGGGCTCTAGTCTTGGACTTATTGAACGACATTAAGGGGGTAAGTATTAGTGAGCAAGGCCGTATTAGCAAGCCCCCTGTTTCGAGTCGAAGAAAGGAGCGAAGTAAGATGCAACAAGCATTTATGACTGAATCAGCTGCGACTGTAAAATCTAATGGAAGTCCTGTATTGGAGTGTGTCGCTAATCTATTTGGCAACGAATAAGTGGAGTAAAAAAAAGATTACTTTAAATTTTTCACAGTGTATTTAATTTTAGATTTCTTTTCATATTTTCTTTTTATTGCTTGCGGTTTTTATGAAGGCTAAACGCAATAAAAAATCTAAAATAGACGAAAAATTATGGTAAAAAGGAGTTTTGAGCAGCTTATTTATACAAATATTTACTTATCTATCTATCTATATATGATGAGTGGAATATATCTGAAAAGATGCACTTAAATGTTTCAAGTTGTGTAGGGGCGCTAAGTAATATATCTTTTTTCTTGTTGTACATCTGACAAACAGTAAAACATGTCTAACGCTATCATTTGGGAGGCAATAACCTCCATAACGCTAAGAGTTTTACTTAATATCGTAAATGAAGCCGGGAACATACTATCTGCTGACATCAATTGAAATTGCAAATTTATCATCTTAAAGAGTTAAATCAATTGGTTCCAGTAAATGTATAGAAAAGTTATAGGTTGTCCCTTAACACAATCAAAATGTATGCAATATTCATCTATATTTGAAACTATTATAAATTTATAAAGCAGTTCCTGTTATCGAAAAAAAACCTATTGATACTGAAAAAACTGAAAACATAAAGGAGGTGATTGCCTTGCCGTTTGACCCACCGGTAATGGTATATCGGAGCAATAAGGGGGGGATTTTACCAAAGATCACACATAAGGAGGGAACTGGAGTGTTCATAACGCCTTCGCCTCTATAAAAAATAACGGGATAGCATTGAAAATAGGGTTGAGATGTCCTTAAGGAGATGGTAGATCGCACGATACATAAAACTTGGCTCACGTGATCACATTTTTAACCTTTAAGACTACAAACTGCCTTGCACGATATTAAATTCTTCGCAGCAGCACCATAAGAAGCTTTCTATCAAGCAACACTGGACTTTGAAAAAATAAAAATAAATAAAAATGAAGGTACCGGGTCCTAGCTTTTGTATGTCCTTTGTTAGCCATGTTTGGCGCAATGGGGAAATTTGAACCGTTATCGAGGGAGGATATAAGAAATTTGTATGGGAAATCAGTCAGAGAAAAACAAATCGAAATATCGCTCGCTTTATGCGTTATCGGCATTTTACATTACAGGGGCTTAATGTTGGAGCAAGGGCAAATAGATCGTGCAGTGAGTATCCACAAGTAAACATATCTAATATCTCATAGGCTGTACCTGTTGGAGCAATGTTTAAAATAGATCTGAATGTCCATCATTAGCGCATAAACGAGGAGCAAGCCAATTAATTGATTTCATAGATTTATTGGTCTGTATGTATTTAATCCCACTTGTCGGCCAATCACTGCTAGTTTAAATATATCACGTGACAGCGCTTCTTATAAATCATAAGTGGATAATTTAAATCACAACTACGCTCTTAAACTACTTATTGCATCTAGGAAATCTATAGGAAGATTTTAATCGTATACGGATAACTTTCACTGATCCAAATTTGTAAAATCAACTCCACTCGAATGGCCCTCATTTTTTATATTGACAAAGAACCATCTTCTTTGGCATATTTAAAAAGCCACCTGCTGCCTCGGGAGAACTGTGATGCTGACAGCCGAGATCAATCCTTGATCCATTAAGACCCACTTGCTGTACACCCCTGAAATTGATGTATTCAATTTCTTTTTCAATGTTTTCTTCGAAGATCTGAAGTTGGTTGCCGTGGCTGCGGTTTTAATCTGAGGGTGACATCCATAGATATTACTTTCTCCTCAGATGCTATCAAGATGTTCTTCTCAACAGTTTCCTTAAATTTTTCCTGACTTGAATTATGACAGGAATATTTTCTTAGCCCTAAGTTGTAATAGGACTCACAGTTTTTAAAAATCGCATTACTCTGGGCATTTGCGTGGAGGAGGTTTATCCAGTTACCCCAGTGCGAATTGTGTCTTCTAGTTGAATAACCCTTGCAAAAGAAGGCTACACGGAATAGCTCTGATTTACCATCCAATGTAACCGCTAGCATGAATGCAACAAAAAGAAAATTCAATGCTCTCCTTAGCAGTATTGGGTCGCGACCTCCATCTGACGAACGAGGAAGTTCTACACAAATCCAGTCAACTTCCTCGGGTAAGGATATTCTCTCAAAGAGAAGGCGAGTCATCGATTCATTCTCAAATCTTGATCAAAAGCAAGATGTTCACTTGGATCCAACGTCTGTTTTAGGTCGTAAGTCATCATTGGACTCTCTTAAAACACCGGTGGTGTCTACCGAGCCGACGATGCCTATGTACGTTCCTTGGGATCGAGATGAATTCCTTAAGCGCTTAAAGACTTTCTCAAGCATTTCCCATTGGACACCGAAACCCGCTGCGGTAAATGAAGTAGAATGGGCCAAAAGAGGATGGATATGTCAAAAGTTTGAGAGAGTTAGATGTTGTTCATGTAATGTAGAAATTGTTGTAAAACTTAATAGGAGAGAAGTCAATGGAAAGGAGGAGCCTGTGTATGTGGCGCATGCTATTGGTAAGTGGTCATGATCAATAAAACATTTTTCTTTTGGCAATTCACTAACTCAATTGAAAAAGAGAAATCATTGGTTGAGAAATACGTTCAATTAATTGTTACTTCGCACAAAAAAAACTGTTTATGGAGGAAAAGAGGATGCGATGACTCTATATTCAGACTACCTCTTCATCAACCCTTATCTGCAACAAAAAATTTAAAGACACGATATCAGGAAATCAAATTATGCCGCGAAAATCTACCGTACATGCACGATTTAAGAACCCCGGAAGAATTCGACTTAGAATGTACATTACGATACCTTTCGGCAGATTTCTTTGCTGATGAAAGTTCAAACCCAAATAATACATTGACCAGTACAGAAAAGGTTGCTTTTATTTTGGCATTGTTTGGCTGGCAAGGACACCAACATGAGCGACTCGGTACACAGTCAAACTCGATATCTTGTCAAGTATGTTTCCGAGTACTTGGCCTATGGATATTTAAAAGTAAAGAGACTAGTGAAACTGGAGAAAAAATAAAAGGTGCAACTATGAACTGCTTAGATGTAGTTGGGCAGCATAGAGAATATTGCCCATGGAGAAATCCAATTTCACAAAATGGATCACTGAGTACAAAATTGTCTCCTTCAGAGTTAATGCCAGGCTGGAAAGTGGTCCTACGCATACTTAAGTGCGAGTTTTCTATGATAAACCAGTCTCCTGATACCTACAAACGATTAAGTTATGAAATGTTAGAAAAAGGGGGAAGGGAAAAGAAAGACAAAGAAATACGGTCAAGATTAAACAGAGTAAGAAGTCTGTTTATTCATAGCAGTACGAGAAAAAGTCAGAAGAATGATGTAAACAAGTCAGTTAATCAACTAAATGATACATGAAATGAGTCTATTAACACTCGATCTAGTAAGGAGAAACTTCACCGAAGCAGAATGAGCGTGCTTTCGACAAACTCAAAAATCCCTTCATCTAATATTGGTTAAACTATGCAGAGCACTTCATAAAAATAAACCAAGATCGAAAGACTCAATACATAAGCTATTTCAGCACCCTTAAGAGTAGTACTCTAACCATGGAATCAAGGTTAGTTAGTATGTCGAATCTTGAGTTGCGAAGATATTACATATCAGATATTCTCTCCTAAATAGGCTTTACACACATCTTTAAATTGCTCCTTTTTGTTGATAATATTGCTGGATTATCGGAGTCCGAAGGGAATAAACTTTTTATGGAAATGACCCAAAGCAAGAAAAAAAATTTAGAATCAAATTACATGTTTTAAGCCAAGTGAGTGTGCTGGGAATGATGTCCGAGATCAAGTTACTAAAAATAGTGAAGAGGCAACGATGACGGTATCGAATATATCTAGCCGAAGAAATTTGAGGACGAGTTGCAGAGAATGATTCTGAAAATGATGTAAGCGAGTGAAAGACAGAGTTGGGAAAATATATATTCCCTAGAGCTTTATTGCGGAGATACTTATAATCTTGATATATAAATGATTATTTAGCCCTCATGTGATATTAGCTACTGATTCATATCTCTATTGTTATCAAAAAATACTGAGGCATCACGATAAAATTTAGGAGCAACGAGTTGAATGATCAATCATAGTCGATGTTATTGTGATGCATTTGTTCGACACAGTTTTATGAGTACAACTTATATCCAATATTTCTAATATAAACTGCTTAATTTCTAAACAGCAACGCATATGAAATTAAACAACATCTATTGAATAATAATACGATACAAAACGTGATAAACTACACGCAGCTACCCTTTATTACTTTAAAAAAAATTATTTTGATAAACACTACGTTCTAGGTAATATGTGTCACAATTGATAAGAAATGAAAAAGTTTAGATAGAATAAAAGAGAATTTCCTAAGTCGTTGCTCTTGCTCAACTTCCAACTTTCGACTTTCAACTACACTTTACAACTATGGCGAGGTCTCAGCTTTCCTGGATTCAATTAGACTAGTTTTCCATATTCTTTCAATCAGATAACGCAAATAACTTTGATAATTTTAAATATCTATAATTTTAATTTTTGTCGTATGAGATTTTTGACTTTATGCCCAACGAAGGCTTTTTTACTTTCGATTAGCTCGCACAAAATGAAGACTACGATTTTCTTAATTTGAGGAAATTTTTCGGCGTGATTTTATCTGCTTAAAAAATATTAATAGATTTTTAAGGGGTAAGGTTTTCTGTTTAGAATTGCTTGTGGAACCAACCAGAAGCTACAGCATCGACAGTGCTGTGGTGTGTGGTGCTGATTTCAAAGTTTGCTCCTCAAATAATTTAAGTTGTAATAATGGTCGCCTATGACAACGAGTGTTTGGGCACCGTATATTGTATATAGCCTGACAATAACAAACGGTATTGAAATTGGGAAATTACACTCGAACGAATGTTATCACCACAACTTTACTAACAACTTAAATTGTCTTTGCACTTTCTCGAATTCTAAGAGGGACTTGCCCACCTATACAGGCCAAACAACAAAATGGGTGTCGAAATCGATGAAAAGAATTTAGATGATCAGTTATTTATTAACTCAAACCTCTCAGACAAGTCTCATCAATATGGTCAACTTTCTCTTCCACAGCTTCAGCCACTTGATCGAGCCCCAGTGAAAGAGAGCTCAGTGTTTATTAAGCAACATAATCGTCCAGAACATCACAGGTTGAGTGGTGGTAAAATTGGTTGGTGCTCTTATCATCTTAAAACATGATAATGAATTGCTGACTTTAAAACCTAAGTATCTAAAGATCAAAAGCGCATTATCTCAGATCCCTTGTTGCCACGGCCACCCAATACTTATTCGTAAGTGAACCATAACAATGAAATTTACATGATTTCTGATCATTGATTTTACAGTGAATCTTCTATTAAGACTATTTCAATACCACAAAATACTAAAACTACCATAATCCAAGGTAAAGAGCAACTATTTGGATCTATGGGAAATACAAATGTTGGATTCCAATCTGTTAACAATTATAACTCTGATCCTCATAAACTAAATGATATTATTGACCTCACAGAGAATTACTCTCATAATATTTATGAGCAATATTCTTATGTCAATCCGGCAAAGGCCCAGGAAGAATTAAAAGCCTTACTAGAGGGGGTGATGGAGGACGACGATAAACAAACTAGAGGCCGATCAAGGAGAAAAATTTTAAATGCAGATCTTGAAGACCTAACAGGAGAGATGGAAAATCTCAATGTTAAAGAGCAGATACATGTTACTTCTGATGATGAAGACCAAGAAGAAGATGATGGGACAGTGGAAGGAGTAAAAGTTAAATTACTTCCTCACCAAATTGAGGGGTTGGAATGGATGATAGGAAGAGAATTAGGCACTGGTAAAAAAGGAGCACGTGTTCCAAAGGGTGGAATCCTTGCCGATGATATGGGTCTTGGGAAAACACTGCAATCAATTTGTTTAATATTAACTAACGTCAAACCTAAAGATCCCAGAATAATTGCGAAGCGTAAGCTCTCATCAGATGTGGAGAAGACCACATTAGTTGTTGCACCTCTAGCTCTTATCCGACAATGGGAATCCGAGATCAAAGATAAAGTATGTAGTTCTTTAAACTTAAGAGTTTGTGTTCATCATGGCCAACAACGAACCAAAAATTCTTCAGATTTAAAAAAATATGATGTTGTTATCACTACTTATCAAATTCTTGTCTCTGAATTCGGTGGCTCTAATGAAAATAAAAAGGTCGGATGTTTTGGCTTGAACTGGTATCGCGTCATTCTTGATGAGGCACACACTATCAAGAATCGAAATGCAAAAGCAACGAAGGCTTGTTATTCCCTTCGTAGTGAATACCGTTGGTGTCTTACTGGAACTCCGATGCAAAACAACCTTGATGAATTACAAAGTCTAATTGCCTTTTTACGAATAAAACCTTTCAACGACTTATATGAATGGAAGGATAAAATAGATCGTCCCATGAGAAATGGTCAAGGAAAACTCGCTATCAAGAGACTTCGTCATTACTTGGCAATATTTATGAAGCGTCGAACAAAAGATATACTGAAGGTTGAAGGTGCTTTAAATCCAGGAGGTAAACCCTCTGCACCAGGGTCTGATAGCTCTGTAGGGTTCAAAATTACCCAGCGCAAAATTGAGAAGGTTTTCGTTGAGCTGTCACCCAAAGAGCGTGAATTCTACGACCGGCTAGAATCAAGAACGGGTGCTAATATGAAAAAAGTTTTAAGCGGAAAATTTAGCTATGCTAGTGCTCTTGTTATGTTACTTCGTCTCAGACAAGCTTGTAACCATCCAAAGCTTGTCGCTGGACAGTTAGATAATGATAAAGATGCTCTCTCTACGGAGTCTAACACTTCTAAATCTAAGACAACGAAGTCAGATGTTGACAATATGGCTGACCTTCTTAGTACAATTGGTATCAGTGTCAGAAGATGCGAAATTTGCCAGATTGAACTTGACGCAGATGCCGTTGAGGCCACTCTTCGTTGTCTCGAGTGTGAAAGGGACTTAAAAAATATCGAGGAATCCCCTGAATCAGTAAAAGAAAAGAGGAAAAAACGTAAAAATCGTCTCACGGCTAAAAGAGACACAAATAAAGTCACTCTAAGTCAAGGAGACTCCGACCGTGACGATGCAGATGAAGAAGGCTCATGGCTAGTTTCAGAGTCAAGACGAGGTTCATTGAATCTTGGTAAAGCTGGTGGTACAGCTGATGAGAATGCCGAAGGTGGAGGTGAGTGGCTAAATTCAGAAGACGAAGATAGATCAAGTCTTCAAACATCCACAGATGAAGAAGAATCGGATTTCGATATAAAATCTAGAGCTAAATATCTGAATAAAATTCCCAATAAAGCAAAAGGCTCAATCGATTTGATCTCGTCTGCAAAAATAACGGAATTAATGAAAATTTTGAAAAATGAGATTCATAAACACAAGTTTATAGTCTTTTCACAGTTCACTTCAATGCTTGACCTCATCGAGCCATTCATGCTTGAGAAAGATTTCAACTTCACTCGATATGATGGGAAAATGAGAAACGACCTGCGCGAAGCAAGTCTCGATAGACTACGAAACGATGATTCTTGCCGAGTACTACTGTGCAGTTTAAAATGTGGGTCCCTAGGATTGAATCTAACTGCTGCCACTCGTGTTGTCATTCTCGAACCTTTCTGGAACCCAGTAAGTAATTTATTTGAAATTCATTTACTTTTCTTCTCAGTTCACTATTTCCACTAACTAGCATCATCTTATAGTTTATAGAGGAACAAGCCATTGATCGTGTACATCGTCTTACACAAAAGACTGATGTAATTGTTTACAAAATAACGATTGCCAACAGTGTCGAGGAACGGATTCTCGCTCTACAAGAAAGGAAGCGTGAATTAGCCCATCAAGCAATTGAAGGTGGTAAGAATAATGGTGTTGGTAAGCTGGGTATGAAAGAGATAATGCAATTATTTCGGAGCGATGTCGACCATAATTTTGTGTCCTCACTAGAGAACACCAATAATGATAAGAATGGCTCAGCGACTTATTCTCCAACCGTTTCAGAAAACCAAGTTAATCATCCTGTCAGAAAACCAGCGTCAAAAGTAACAAACAAAAGAACAGAAGACGCAGTGTACGGCCGCCGATGGTGAATTCTGAGGAGCGAGGATTTGATGAAGAAAATCATTTTTTTATCATTTTTGACTTTTAAAAATGATATGCTATTGTGACGGAAATGATGAGAACAAGATTTATGGAAATTTGTTGGAGGGGTTACTTTTGATTTTTGGAGATTACATTTGGATTTTTGTCTTAAATTCTATAATGACAAGCGGCGTTATCAATTCTATGTCCCTAATGTACTCAGTGTACCCGGATTCAAAATCCTGTAGATAAATCTCATATCAATACGTGTGAGTGCTTTGTTAATTTTCTTCTTTAAAGGGGCTGGGCCTGGTGTTGGATGCACCCTTGTTACTATTAATTTTCTTTTGTTTTAACTCATTTATGTAACCGTAGTAATGTTCTTTAAGAGATAATTATGGACTTTTAGGGGAATGTTTCCAAGTGTCCAACTCCTCCCAACTTAAAAATAGGCTCACTCTAAAGGGCTTATTTCGTACAGTTTACAAATTAATGTAATTTATCTGCAACCTCAAGAATCTTCGAGATAATCGACTTTGAAGTTAACGTTAACCATCTAGTAAGCTAATTATGGTCTAAAAAAGTAAGACTTGAAGGAATAGTGCTTTGATGGTTATCATTTTCGGCTTTTTTGAAATCTTTTTTTTTTTTTGGTTAGGAAATGTTTTTGACTTTCATTTTTGCCTCTATCCAAAAGTCATCTTTTGAGGTGGGGGGGGGGGGGGGGGATAGGAGCGAATAGAAAAATATATATATTCAGAATCACAACTTGCTCTCCTTGTATAGCTGCCAATTTTTTCAGCGAGTACATTTGCTTTGGCTACAGAACGAGTTAGAACAGCTGCTAGGGGCTGTGCTCGTCCAGCGTTGTTAACTGATTCTTATTACTTTGTTTTTATTCGCTTTTGTTTCTTTCCCCCCCCCCCCCCCCCCAAAAAGAACATGACCTCCGTCACTGATGGTTTGTATCAAAAAAAAAATGAAAGTCAAAAAGTTTCTTATCAATAAAGGGAGGATTACCAAAACCGAAACTTATTACCACAAATACTCTCTTCTTTTAAGTACTACTTGTGCTTACCATAATTAGCTTACTAGATGTCAACTTCAAAGCCAATTATCTCGATGATTCTTCAGTATGTAGATAATTTACATTGTGTTCTACAGTTTACTAAACGAACTCTAATCTACTCTTGAAGTCTGGATGAGTTGTGCACTTGAAAACGTTCTCATGTTAGAAAGTGCTCACAAAAATTCCGAACCTTACTGTGCAGTTAGTTACCATGGCGACAAGGCTCAAATTTATTTATTTAATTTAAAGTCCTAGGCTGACGCCCTCTATTCTTTGGATCTAGGACCGATGGAGCCGGCAGGGATTATGTTTGACGACATACCCTACACGTTCTCATCACTTCTCCCACCCCTGACATGGTATTATGTACACATTAAGCTTGGATACTGAAAAGAAAAACAAAAGAAAAATATTTTTATGAGCTGAGCTAGCATTCCTCACACTAATTCATCACTACTATTCCTAACAAATCAAATGGCTCAAATCTCCGACTCTCGCATACAGCAGAGGTACGGTGTGCTCACAAGTTCTTAAAACAACCAGTTTTCTGAGTAAAGTCTAGAAACTTGTCGAGACACTTAGGTCCGAGAAGTTGGCTGATAAAGTGTTAACATATTACTAACATAATCTTCGTATGTGCGTCAAGACCCTTGCTGTGGGGGAAAGAGGCATGGGGCAAATAGATAATCATAAGTATGACTGAA